>RJWM01001250.1:0-163296 GCA_004363535.1 Dasyprocta punctata
AACCTGGGCTCAGATACCTCATTATTACCATATCCTTTCCAGAAGTAGGGAACTTGTGCCTGGACTATTTCAGTGGTTTTTTCTACCTATTTGTCTACTTGCTTCTTCATTCCTCTTGAGATCTTCATTATTCTGTGCCGTGAAACCTCAGTATCATTAGAGGGTCCCTGTTCTTTCCTTCCCCACTTGAAGCACAGATTTCAGTCTTCAGCACCTCTCTGCCCTGCACTCTCTCCACTTAGAACATGCAGGGATCCCTCACTTGTGGTTCTAGCATTCCTCTGAGTTTTGTGTGTCTATGCCTGTGTGAATGTTCTCTGGAAAAAGTCTGTAGTTTTCACAAGTCTCAATAAAGTATTTGACAAAAAAGTTTAGGGCATTATTGTTGAGAATGTAACCACTCTACCACAAATGATGAGTACCTAGACAGACAGAGTGTATCTTATGTTTGTTTTCTTGAATGGATGTGACAATATATTTTTCGAGTGTCTAGGTGAGCGCATATATTCACTAGTAGTACTATGGCTAGCATGGCCTCTGGGTTAAGAAGATAGGCTCCAGATTCAGACTGTGCCTGCGATTGAATTCCTGCTTTGCAGACTCTTCAGCAAGTGACATAATCTCTCAAAGCCTCATTCTCCTTGTAGGTAAAGGGTTATTGTAATAGTATTACTGAGTTGTTATTGAAGGTTAAACTAAGGCACTGCTTGTGAAATGGTTAGTGTGGAAACATGTAGTATACCTTCCCTAATAAGTTGCTATTGTCATAATTGCTTAAGAACCTTTAAAGGGCTCAAAGGAAGAGCTTCTCATGATTTTCCTTGTGGTTATCAGAGAGTTACTCAACTTCAGACCAAAAAGAGTTTCTGTACCCTTCTGGAATCTTTAAGGCTCAGCACCACCATGTTCTTGTGGGCTGACAGCAGGTGCAGGGCAGCCACCTCCCTGAAATGTTGCTCTTTGGTGTTTTCTTTTCCCATGGCTGTGACCCTGGCCATGCAGTGGCTCAGGCTTTGCAGACAGACACCCAAAACACCAGCTAATGGAAACTTCATGATGTGGACTCACTGCCCCCGAGCAGTTAGACATATGCTTTTTGTGTTTAAATCAACAGAAAAAAGTGCAGCTGTAGCTACCACTCTGCATAATTGTTGAAGTAGTCCTTTTCCTGGTATGTTCTCAGAGCCCCCAAGGGCTATACCTGTCCCTGGCCATCCTCTCTGTGTGTCGCAGGTGAGTGCAATATCTCAGGCCAGCTGGATGTCATCACCTACTTACACAGCAGTGATAAGTACTTTCACATAGATGAGGACATGAAAGTAATGTATAGCTGCCCAGGTACACAGGTCACAGTAGCAGGAAGGAGCCATTAGAAAGCAGCCTCAGGTGGACTTTTCTGAACTGGGGGCCCTCATGCACACTATACATAGAAAAGCGAAGTCACAGTCTGTTCATACAGAGCACGCTGTGAGCTGGATTTCACTGACATGAGGGAAATTTTTCACTTATGTTTTCTCCATAGTGTTTACTGTTTCTTTCCTACAATTTCTTTTTTTAAAATTTTAAACAGAAGAAAAGTAAGAAATTAAAACAATTTCAAAACAAGCCAATAGGAGCGTAACAATAATCAGCACATTGCATATTGTTATATTCACAGCAGTTCTTTAGGGTATAAGATATAGACATGAAACATTGTCCAGAAAATTATTAGCACAAAACTTTTGCCTCAATGAATCAAGAGAAACCAGCTATATGACTATCTTTTTTTGTTATGATTGCTCTATTATTTTCAAATAAACATTTCACACTAAAAATGAAATGTGAAGATGACCCTAAGAAAACTACTTTTCACTCAAAATTCTTTTTCTTTAACTATCTTAACTAATTTTTTATATGCATAGATTTTCTTTGAGTTCATCACATGAGTGCAACAATGCGATGGTTAGATATGTGTGACTTATTTAGTTCACTGAGAGGTATATTTTCAATGCTCATCCATTTGAGAGTGAAAATGTCTAGTTTATCATTTTTTACAGCTGAGTAGTATTGCATTATATAGAAATACCACGTCTTTTTTGTCCATTCATCAATCGAGGGGCATTAAGTTGTTTCCAAATCTAGCTATTATGAACTATGGGCAGCTATAAACATAGGTGCACATATATCACTGTGGTAGAATGCTTTTAATTATTTTGGGAAGATAACCCAGAAGGGGAATAGCTGGGTCAAATGGGACCTCCAATCCTAGCTTTTTAAGGAATCTCCACACTGATTTCCGCAGAGCTTGCATCAGCCTGCATTCCCACCAACAGTGGAGAGGGGTTCCTTTTTCTCCACAGCCCCTCCATCATTCGTTGTTGGTTGACTTCTTAATACTAGCCATTCTTTCTGGGGTGAGGTGGAATCTCAGTGTTACTTTCATTTGCATCTCTTGAATGACCAGTGCTGTTGAACATTTTTTCACGTATTTATTTGCTGTTTGCACTTCTTCATGTGAGAAGTGTGTGTTCATCTCAGATGCCCATTTTTGGATTGGGTCTTTAAATCTTGGAGGACTAATTTTTGTAAGTTCTTTATACGTTTTCGATATTAATCCTTTATCTAAGGCACAACTGACAAACATTTTCTCCCACACTGTGGGTAGTCTCTTCACACTGTTGGTGGTTTCTCTTGCTGTGCAAAAGCTTTTCAGTAGGATGAGATCCCATTTGTTGATTCTTTGCGATAGTTCCTGTGCAGTCTGGCTTTTATTCATAAAGTCTTTGCCTACACCAATGTCTTCAAGAGTTTTACATACTCTATCTTCCACCAGATTTAATGTTTCTGTTTTGATGTTGAGATCTTTAATCCATTTAGATTTTAACTTAGTACATGGTGAAAGATATGGATTCAATCTTAATCTTCAGCATGTGGAAAGTCAGTTTTTCCAACACCATTTATTAAAAAGGCTATCTTTCTTTCAGTGAATGTTTTTGGCACCTTTGTTAAAGATAAGGTAGCTTAGTGTGTCTGCAGTTGTTTCTGGATCTTCTAATCTATTCCATTGATCTTTGTTTTGTTTTGTTTTGTTTTTTTTTTTTTTTTTGCCAGTACCACACTGTTTTTATCACAGTAGCTTTATAGTATAATTTCAGGTCAGGAATTGTGATGCCTCCTGTCTTGTCTTTGTTGCCCAGGATCGTCTTTGCTATTCTAGGTCTCTTCTGGTTCCAGATGAATTTTAGGATTTTTTTCTCTAATTCTGTAAGATATGCTATTGGAATTTTGATTGGGATTGCATTGAATCTGTATAACAGTTTTGAAAGTATGGCTATTTTGACTATATTGATTCTTCCCATCCAAGAACATGGGATATCTCTCCATCTTCTAGTACCCTCTTCAGTCTCGTTTTTCAGAGTACTATAGGTTTCAATATAGAGGTCTTTTACCTCTTTGATTAGATTGATTCCTAAATATTTTATTTTTTTGGATGCTATTGTAAAAGGTATTGTTTCCCTGATTTCTCTTTCAGCAATATTGTTATTCGTGTACAAGAATGCTATTGATTTTTGAGTATTGACTCTGTAACCAGCTACATTGCTAAATCTGCTTATTAAATGTAAAAGTCTTGGTGAAATTTTTGGGGTCTTCTAGGTAGAGTATCATGTCATTTGTAAATAATGCCAGTTTAACTTCTTCCTTTCCTATTTTTATTCCTTTTATTTCTTTCTCTTGTCTAATTGCTCTGGCTAAAGTTTCCAGAACTGTATAGAATAAGAGTGGAAAGAGTGGACATCCTTGTCTTGTTCCTGATTTTAAAGTGAAAGTTTTCAGTTTTTGTCCATTTAGTATGATGTTGGCTGTCGGTTTGTCATAGAGCTTTTATCAGATTGAGATAGAGACCACGCAATTTGTTTTTATCACTGGTAACTATGACTTTGGCTGAGTCACTTGCAAATATTCTTTTTAAAAAATAAATATTCAAAATGCAGAGCACCTTTATTCATAACCACCAAAACCTGGAAGCATCTTGAACATCCTTTCACTAATAAGTGTTAAACAAGCAGTGGCTCATCCATACAGTGGAATACTGATTAGCAGTAAAAAGCTGTGAGCTACGAACACCTGCAGCACCATGGAGGAGTCTCAGACACACTTGCTGAGGCCTATGTGGTGTGTTAATCCATTTATATTGCATTCAGGGAAAAGGCAAAACTGTAAGAATAGACAACTGAGAAATAGTTTCTAGGAGTTGGGGGTAACAAAGGTTTGAATACCAAGTAGCAACACAAAGGGATAGTGGGATGATGGAATTGTATTTTGTCTATAAGTAGTGTGTACGTAAGTCCATGCATTGTAAAACTTACAGAACCATACAGAAAAAAAGTTGAATTGCAATGTTTACCAATGATAATGAAACAATTATGAAAGTGGTAATAGCATCTTTTAAACATGATTACATCGCAGAGAAATGGTTCTGTGAAAGCAGCAGTACATGTAATTTCAATTCTGTAAATTTTAAATTATAAATGATTAGCTTCTGTAACACAAAGCTTCATGGGAAATCTTACAGAAAATACTGATCCAGGTACTCAGTGTTGCACCATTCTTCTTTGGTAAATGTGCTTAAGCAACTATAATATAATTTAATGGTTGTAATTTGAGGAGGACGAAATATCTAGTTGAGATCAGGGAATATTACTAAGAAAGCAAGGAAGGCTTTGTTGAGGAATAATCTTAAAGAATGGATAGATTTTAAAAGTATTTTTAGTAAACTTTTAATTAAAGTATGTCATTCTTACATAAAGGTGTGCAGATCTCCTAATGAATTTTCATTAAGTGACTAGCATGTAGTCTATGAGATTATTACTAGTACCCTGGTATGGCCTCCTCAAAGTACAGTCATGATTCTGACTTCTAACACTCTAGATTAATAATGGCAGAGTTTGTTTGACTTTGTACAAATGAAATCACACAGTTTTCACTCTTACATATGAATTCTTTCATTCAACATATTTGTATGGGACACTCATCCCTTGTTGCTCCCTGTGGCAGTAGTTCATTCTCATAGAATATTCCATTGTAGGATCACATCACTATTTTGTCATTGAGGGGCATTTGGTTTGCCTGTATGTTCATACTATTCTGAGCAGTGCTACTCTGTGTGTTATTGCTATGTGGCTTTTGGTAAACATTTCCATTCAGTATATACAAAGAATTGGAGTTAGTTGGTCATCAGGCATGTTCATTTAAGCTTTGGGAGATAATGCAAACGGTATCCCAAAAGTCTTTGAGTAAATTTGCATATTCAGCAGCAGCTGTGCCAGCAGCCGAAGCATGTGAGTGTTCCAGTTGCTCCATCTCACCATCATTTGGGAATGCACCTCCCTTCTATTATATTGAACAGTGTGTCAGGTATTGGATAGAAAAGAATAAGTGCATGAAGGGTACTCCAGGCAAGAGTACGATGCAGGCAAGAGTGCAACTAGAAGTACAGTGTAAGTTACTTATATTAGTAAGAATCATTATAGCAGTTAAGTCTAGAAAAGCAAGTTGGTCTTTGACTTCCAGTCTAAATAAAATATTCAGAATTCTTTCATTTTTACTGAGGAACAACTAATTTTCATAAAGTAGCTGCATGAGAACAGCAAAACCCTGCTTCACAAAGTGTTATCTAGTTGAAGAAATAGGATGTATTGGGGGAAGTAGGCAGTACAGTGAAGTAGTTCCCGCCAGAACAGAACCCTATCATAATAATTGTGAGGACTGAGGATATGGGGTTTGGTGATAGATAAGATACACTAAGTGACTCACCATGGAGCAGTAAGGGGAAGGAAGAATGAGAGATACCTCTGACCCCAGAGGATCTTAGCCAGCTAGGACAACTCAGTATGGTCATAACTTCATGTCTTGAGTTAAACTTGCTGTCTTTATTTCTTTACTTCCACTCCACATCTTATTTGTAATGTTTTTATCAATACATATATCTTACACATGTAAAAGTACCAAAAACCCATCAGTTTATTTAAAACAATAAGATGAATAGCTATGTACCCACCATTCATCTTAAATGTAGGACACTCTGGGAGCCTCTTCAATGATAGTATCTCCATCTTCACTCCCCATGGAGAAAACCACCATTGTGAATTTTCTTCTAATCCTTCACTTGCTGCATAATTTACTATTACTGAATATATCTCTAAACCGTGCTTTGAACTGTAAGTGGAATCGTGGAAGTATTCTATTGTCTTAGTAGCTTTTCGCTCGTTGCCAAGACAAAATACCTGACGCCCAAAGTTAGGGAAGGAAAGGTTTATTCTTACAGTTTCTCGGGAGTTTTAGTCTGTAAGTTGGCTCCAAGATAGCGTGGCATGGCGGGCCTGCTGTTGATGGCAGCTGCAAGCTGCAAGCCACTGGTGAGAGAGAGAAGGAGACGGAAGCACGGAAGAGGAAGATCCACCTTCCCTTACGCTGTATGTCAGCTCCACCCCTGGGCAGGCACAGCGCTCACATTATCAGTCAACAAACCAATAACAAACCAATAACTCAGCCCCATCAAAATTATATGAGGACTTGGGGGTACACTGCATTATCACCCAATACATCTATGTAGTCCCTTGACATTTGTTTTGACTTTATCCACGTGGAGGCAGATAGCTGTGATACACTCTTGTTGATTGTTGTGTTTTGTCACTAATCCTCAGTTTACAGACCTGTTTCCTCTTACTCTTTTATCTCTTGACACATTGACCCAAATACTTTGGCAGATGTGATAGACTCAAGTACATCACGTACTGTATTCCACAGACTTCAAAGGTGTCATAAACATATAGAAGGTTTTGATTGATAATTTAGTGCTTACAGGGACTTGGAACTACTTTCTTTTCTGTGTGGGAAAGACGCTTGCTTTATGATAAACCTGAGTGCTGATGAGATATGGGTTCAGACATTCTTTCTTGGAAGGCTGTCCTATGCTTTATGAGATGGTTAGCATCATCTTTGGCCTCTACCCAAAGATTAGTAGATTCCAGCAGCATCTATCTCCCATGTGTAAAAATCTTAAGTGTCTCCAGACATTGTCACATGTCACATTGTCACATGCTTAAGTAAGAATCATTGCTCTGGACCTTTCTTACCTGTGGCTGTAACTTTCCTTTTCCTTTTGTGCTGCCCATCCCTGCTCCAGATTAGTGCCTGTGAATACTATCCTGTCGTTTGTCTGGTGGTGGACTTTGCTGATGTTCAGGATCAGCCCTCAGTTCCTTTAGCAGTCTCTTTCTGTGCTGAGGCCCTTCACTTGCTCTCATGGGCTGCAGACCTACCATCTGTCTGTGTACAACTCTCCTTCCCTAACCCTCTTCTGAGCCTGGAAGTGGTCATTACCTCACAAATTTCATGAGTTGTAATTGTGGATTATTACCATTTCTGCCATGGCAGGGAAAAGCATGTAGTTTTCAAATTGTCATCTTAAGAATGGGCCCAATCGGGCCCCAATTGGCCGGGCCCGCGCGGTGCCAGCTCACATCAAGAGAGAACTGATCCACCTTCTGGGGTTGGGCGCTGCGCGACCCCCAGAGGAGAACCAGAATGGGCCCAATCGGACCCCAACTCGCTGGGCCCGCGCAGCACTGGCGCGCGGGCTTGGAATCAAGGACATCATCCATATATATCTCCCCCCCCCCCCATAAGCAGGCTGCTGGCTCTGAGGTCTGGCTAAATTGATGGCAACTAAGGTACATAAAGCAACTAAACACTAGTATTGTTTCGTAGATTTTGCAGGCCTCTGGTCGGCACCCTGAATGTCTCTTTGCATGATGACAGTGGGCAATGTTGCAAGTACGGGGGACTCTCTTCTGTCTTGTCTTCGAGGACCAGTATGGTTCTCACCATTTTGCTTTACTCTGATCGTTATTATTTTTCTCTTTTTTTCCTTTATTTTATATTCTGTTTTTATTGATTTTGTTTTGTTTTGTTTTTGGTTCAATTCTACTACACCTGTTGAAATGGTCAGCTAATCTGAAGATAGCAAGCTATTGTACTCACATTATCGATCTTCGAAGTTCTGTACCAGTCCTACTGCTTTGTTTTGATTGACTTTATTCTGTTATGTTCTGTTGTATTTTACTATCTTTAAAATAAAAAATTAAAAAAATTTTTTTTTCAAATTGTCATCTTAAAATCTTTACTAAATACATGCAAATAAATTAAAGTTCAAATTGGGCATGATGGTGCATGCTTGTACTCCCAGCACTCAGGAGGGTGAGGCAGAAGGATTGTTGCAAGTTTGAGACCAGCCTGGACTACAAAGTGAGCTCAAGGCCAGCCTGAACTGCACAGTGAGACCCTGTCTCAAAAAGACAAAAAAATCAAATCAAATCAATCAATCAATAAATAAAAGTTAAAGCTCAGAACACCACTAAATTATAAGATGTATATTATTTGAAATACACATTTTACATACACGTTGTTGATCCTATGGTGATAATTTGGCCTTAAGGGTTATAGCAAATAGGCAGAATGATAAAAGTATAGTACTTTTTGACTTTTAAGATTAACTTTTAACGCATTTGAATTAAAATATATTTAGGTAGCACATGCCTTTCCTATAAATTTGTGTTTGGATATTTTTTCTTCAAGTACAACACAAAATCTGAATACAAATTCCAAAGCATTATAGAGCTGGCTCCATCTAGTGTATGAAGTAACATATGACTAGGGGAAAAACGTGTGCTGGGAATCGCTTCTGCTACTTCATCATGAAGTTAGAAGAAATCAACCCCAAACAAAACTGTACTATTGGCTTAATTTGTGCCTCAGAAGGGGACACAGGCAGCAGTGACCTTCACAGCACTGGAGGAGAGGTTTTCAGAGATTGAAGCATCAACCTCAGCATGCCTGACATTTCATGCTAACAGGCTTGCCTTCTTTTCTGGATCGATGTCATGTTTACAGGCACTGTCAACAAACATGGCATGTCACTTCCACTGTGATATTCTCAGTCTTTCTTGGCCAGGTCCCCACTTTTGTGTGGAATCATATCTGAGAGTCATGCCCCTTTTCCACAGCTAGTGAGAGATTAGTGCTTAGCCCTCTTACTATGATTGCAGAGCCCTACATGGTTTTATTTTATCAGACTGAAATTCTTTGTCACTCTTAGCGACTCACTACAATACTGTAAGCCACTATTTCTGAGCTCTGTGTAATCTTGTTTCCATTGAAGGATACTGGTGCATTATTTGTCTCAGTGTTTTCCCAAATTTTAGCCATTTTCATGCAGACTTCGTTATTTTTGCTCCAAGATAGTACTTAAAATTTAAATTATTAAATGTATTTTAAAGGAAATGTTGTAATCCATGAAAGTCCACAATAAAATTGATATAATGAAATTGAAAGAAAATGGTTAGATTCTTGCAAGGTATATTGTCGGGAGCATCTGGAGTCAGAGGTCTGAGTTTTTTTTTTTTTTTTTTTTCAACAAAGGACAAGTGTTGAGAGTTTAAAAACCAGCATCAGAGATTTTCCTGAGATGAAAGAAATGTGAAAGGGCCCTTTTCACTGTGTGACTCCATGGTTATTTAATGTGGAGTCTGGGCGTCGTGATTTGAAATCATCTTGAATTCCATACTTTGGGGAGCTGCTTAAAAATTCACTATCTTTGCCAAAGGAAATCTGTCATTTTCCCCTATAGTTCCAAAGACCTTCTTTACCCTAGAAAGTCCTTTTTGAATAATTGTTCACTGATAATCGTCTTACTTCTCCCATTAACAAGTATAAATTGTGCTGGGTTATATTTTTCCTTCCTTACAATTTCACATTTAGACTCTTTTCTAACCAGATTAAGTTACTTAAGGACAAACATTGTTTCTTTTTAGGTGGATTCCATTGATTTAACTCATGTTAGTTGTAAATATTCAGGGCAATCGGTTTTATTCTGTTCGTTTTTGTCTTTCCGTGTTAGATCATGGTCAGAGGTGGCTGGAAGAAGCTCCAGGGTCAATTAATTAATCACTTAACTCATTAAGGATAATTATTGAATGTCTTCTCTGTGGAACTGTACATGATTAAAGAATGAAGTGAACTAAACTAAGATAGTTCATGGAATTCAGAGTCTAGTATAAGATGTGGGGTACAGGCAGAAAAGAGGCAACGGGTTCTAATTTTAGAATTACTTTGCTCTTGCAGTTGTTGGACAGTTTACATAAACTTAAATCAGACAACCATACTGAGAAGATTGTGGGTTCTGGAGTTGCAGATCTGTGGCTTATTATTATCTTCATCTGGGGAAAGTTACCTCACTCTTTACTCTTCAGTTTCTTTATTTAATAAATAGTTCAAATAATTGTGAAGTGTGATATGCAAACAGGAGGTACAGTTATCAATGTGCCAGCATGATGAGTTCTCCTTGTCTCTTCTGTCCTCCCTGTCCCTTTTTAAAATGAGGCAGAGACATCATTTCATTGTTTTGTCAGATTTCTAAATTTCCTGTTGATATACTAAGTATTGAAAATGCAGTTATGCTTGACCTGGTATTAGCAACCAAACCTTTTTTAAGAAGAATGTACCATTGTGGCTTGTGTTTAAAAATTGTAAACCCATGCAATTTCCTAGTTGTCTGTTTGAATTTTTCAATGATTTGAGCATTTAGAGTTACTCCAAAACATTTCTTTTAAGAATGTAAGGTCCAGCAGGATGTGGTGGCAGTTGCATATAAATCCCAGCACTCTGTGAGGCTAAGGTGGGAGGGTCTCAAGTTTTGGCCTAACCTAGGCGACTTAGTGCTTTAACTCTGTCTCAATAAAGGGTGTAGCTCAGTGTGAAGGCCCTAGATCCAATCACCAGTACCGCTTGAGAAAAAAAAAAAGAATCTGAGGTCTATTATATTTCATGGATATATATTAAGCATACTGAATAGTCCCTGGGTTTCATGACATACTTATATTGAATGAATATAAACAAGAATATTTTAGTTCTTCTTTTATCTATGATTTTGTTCACATATTTTAAAAATAAGGCATTATGTTTTAATATTACAAGCACATAAGCTTGAATTGGAATGCTTATTCTACCACTCCAGCCTATAATATCTGGAAGTTATTTTATACTCAGTAAATGTCAAAGGGAAAATTAGGCAGCATTACTAGGTATTAAATTTTTAAGGACACAGGACTTACTGTTTAAAGCAAAGGTTCAGTTTTTCTTTTATGTCACTTCTTGTCAGCATTACTTAAAATTACATTGGCTACTGATTTAAAATATTGGTTATTTTAACTTTTAATATCAATACAAATATACACTTTGATTATAGGCAAGGCTCCCTAGTGTGTGAATTAGATACAAAAAGCTAATGTGTTGAGTTTATTATGATTGATTGGGTTTAATCAACACACAGGAAGGATTTTTCTGCAAATATTATTTTTCTCATTTTAAATCCTGTTTGTTCAGCATAACTGAAACAGGATGTAATTAGTATGAGAGTGAGTTGAAGATGCTTAAAACATTTGGGAAGACTTTATTAATGCAGATTTAACATAAGGTGATCTACTGAGCTCAAAGAGGTTTGAGTTATTCTAATTTTGCTTATTGAAAGTCATGACTTCTTGCTTAACCCTCACCTACATTTATGTATATGATAGATTTGAAATTGAAAACATAGTTGACACAGTCAGCCAGAATAGATGGTTCCTCGTGCTAAAATTTTTTTGTCACCTAAGGCAGCCATTGAAAAGTACAGTTGAAGGCATCACTTACTATCAGAAGTTACAGATAACTACCACTGTCTCAAGTTTTACTTATTATTAATATATTTCCACAAATTTATCCAGACCTTTTTCGAACTTAAATGTATTTCGATTCTATACACCCTCTTCAGTGGTCAAGTTTCAAAAACTTCCTAGTATTAGTTGTCTCCAGATAAGAATTTTTGTTTGCAATAAAGCTGACTTTGTATTACCTAAATGTGTTCTAAAATAGAATCCTTGTTCCTTGCATAACTTGGATTAGGTGATATTTTTCAACCACTGTGCTGACTTCTCAGCTGTTACTTTGTTTAATCATCATATTGATCTGTGAAATCAGCAATATTAATACTTCATATTATCCAGGAAGATCTGAGACTCAAATGATTTACCCAATGCACATACCCAGTTGAAAAAAGGCATTTTTTTAAATAACATACACTAAGAAATTTAATGAAACAGAAAGTGAACAATGTATACTGGCAGATTACAATGAAATTTAGCAAAGAATCAGAAACAGAAGGCAGAATTATAATATATTGGAACATAAAAGAACACTTTTATAATATAGTCCAAATAAAACATCTGAACAGAAAAATTTTAAGAATGTGAAATAAATAAAAATAAGAAAATAGTTTATCAAAATTTAATCATGCACCTCTATAGGATTCAGAGGGAAATTTATATTATCCAATGCATAACTGAATAAAAAAATTCATTACCAATACACTAAATTGTCTTGTTTTTTTAAAAAAAGTTTTCAAGACCTATTTTTTTTAAGCAGAAACAAAAAATGTAATTCAAAAAGCAAAATTGGATCAAAATATCAAATAATAAACAACCATTTATATCTGGAGGGACAAAACAGTTACTCATGCATTTATAAAATTGAAACTCTGAGGTTTGCTGTTCATGGATTGAAGCCCGTACCCGAGATCCTTACCGCATCTTGTACAAACTGATGTTTTCACACCATCTTCCACAGTGACATCATGATCTGCAAGAAACAGTCCCTCTCTACTTTTAGCTCATGTTTTGGAATACCACGACAATTTTGCATAGCTTACAATGGGGATGTAGTCTAAAAAAATGTGTCCTTAGGCAATTTCATCATCGTGTGACCACCATAGAGTCCACTTATGTAAACCTAGGTGAGATGTGCCAGTGGTGGCCTCTTATCACCATCAAGAGAAGAGGTAAAAAGGAGATGTTTCAGGCTCCTGCTTGTGTAACATTACATACGGGTATTTATTTATTTATTTTATTTTATTTTTTATATTTTTTTTGGTACCAGGAATCAAACTTACAACCTTGCGCCTGCCAGGCAGGTGCTTATACATATTGTTTTGTAGTAATCTCCTTTTTATGAGGAGCACATTCTAAAATAATGGTTAAAAACCACAGTATGCTAAATACATAAACCAACGACATAGTTGTTTATCACTATCAACTGTTATGGACTGTACATAATTGTACATGTTATTCTTTTATATGACTATCAGTGTAGTAGGTGTGTTTACACCAGCCTAACCACATACATGATATTACCATGGCTATGTCACTAGACTATAGGAATTTTTCATCTCTGTTTTGATCTTAAGGGACCACAATCAATATTCAAGCTTCCTCATTATTTGATGAATGACTGTCTTTAATTTACATGAATAGACTAGAAAATTTAGCAGACAAAGTATGATCTTTTTCTTTTTCTCCATCTCTTTTTCCATCTCTTTATCAGACCATGAAGGATTTAGTTTTTTTTTTTTTTTTTCTTTTTTGCCATTAATGTCCTAGTATCTCAGTTAGAGACAAGAATAGGGGAAAGGTTCACCATTCTTGGAAACCAGTTACCCTAGCTCAGGTGGCCTACGGAGGTCACTACTGATTGCTGAACATTGCCTTGCTTTAAAATGTTGTAATATTTTGGCTTCTGTTTGGAAGAAGGAACTGGAGTTGTGGACAGTAATGATGATGAGGCACTTTTCTATTTCGATCCTGAGTACCTTTAAAAGATAGGCAGACATCTTGTATTCTTATTCATTTTGTTAACTTTTATTATCATTCTGCAGTCACTGTCAGTAAAAGAGAGGCCCATGATTGTAAAAGTTGAAGATTTTATTCTTTGTCCAGTCTTTCTGCAAATGACTTTGACTTGCAACACTGGAGACAGACTTACCTTTTCTGTTTGTTTACCTAGATAAGGAAAGTAAATCACTTTTTCCTCCTTAATTTCTTATTGAAAGAGATTATCAAAGTAGAATAATCTCTTTAGTGATTCCCTCCCCAGTTTTGCCTGGTCTCATGCACTTGGCTTATGCTGCAGATCATGGTCTGCTTACTACACCTTTTGTCATTTATTAATAACAATTCAAGACCTCTGAATCACCTTTAATATGGGAGCCAGTATTTCTTTTGAAGTGAACCCTAAGAGAGAATAACAAAGTCCTCAAGTAAAAAGATTAATCCATTGAATTTATTATGTTAAAGGAAAAAAGCCAAGCCAATATTTTATATATTTTTGCCTTCATTAATTGCATGAAAATTCACTTCAGATGGAAGTTGGGGTACTTCTTTGTAGATTTCTTTATTATTCTCAGGACAGGTTTTTCTAAAAGGTTTTGAAAAAACTTAATTTTTCTCTCTGGCTAGTTGCACAAGCATCTAAACAGTTCTTTAAGTTGGTATACATCTAAATCAAGCTTCCCTGAGGTCATCTTAGCCTCCTGTGGTTTACTTGTCAGTCTTGGAGGGCTCTTCTGGGTGCCAGGTACAATGAACTGTCTTTGGAGGATGCCCTGCTATCATTGTGACAGAGAGATCTGTTCTTGGTAGGAGAAAAAAATAGAAACAGATGAGAGAGATAAACATGATTGAGTGGTACTGAACAGTTATTTCTGCAGATAGATAGTCATTAAAAATTTCCTTTAGTCATGCTAGGATGGTTTCACATTAGAACTGCTGGATCAGTTCCTTGTAACTTTGTACCCAAATATTTTGTTCATGAAGATGAGTTGTGCTCAGCCACATAAAAGCTTCTACATGAAAAGTGTATAGTTGTGCCACTGATTTGTGCCCATTAACTTTCCTAATTAAATGCCACCCTTAAGTGATACTCCAGAGGCCTTTCCTTAATCTGTTTGTGGTTTTTTTATTTTTATTTATTTTATTTATTTAAAAAAATTTTTTTTGCTACCCATGCATTCATCCTTCCTAACATCCCTCCTCTCATCCCAAAAATATCTTTTTGGGCACTTTTCATATGCCACACAATGAGAATAACGAAAAAGGACACTGCCCTCCAAAGACAAAATACAATAAAGTAAGCAAATAAAATGATTGCATGTGGGAGTAAGTGCTATTAAACAAAGACACATGTGGTGAGAGAGCAAAAAACAGAAATGTATGTTCTGATTTGGGAAGGGTGGTCAGAAAAGGCCTGCCTGGGGAAGATATGTGAGACCTGCAGGACCCCATCTGCGGGGGAGGTGGGGAGGAGGGCTCTGGGCTCCTGACCTCCTCCTGCTCTCACTGTAGTGTCTGCAGGTGAATCTGGGTCCCCTGGGTGTGAGCCCCAGGAAGCTGAGCTGATGCATCTCCACTTTTTCCTTCCCCACAGTCCTGAGAACAGTGGCTATGTCGTAGGGGTCAAAACAATACTTGCTACAAAGAGCCTTTTGGTGATATCTCACCTTTTACCATGTGAATATAATGGTGCCTATGGAGAAGAGATGTGTTTGCCGCTGTGGAAAGTGCTTTCTGAGTTTCATCACCACTTTCCTGGTATTCTTCATTTACCTCATAATGAGGCATCTATGTATCATTCATAGCATGTCCATAGTGATTCCAAATGGATACTTTAAAGCATTAAACTGTACAGGTAGCTCCTTTATGCAACAAATATGAAATTCTGGAATATTTCCCTGCCACTCAAAAAGAGAGAATTTGCAGGGAATACATCTTATATGCTTGTATATGTATTACAATATATTATATTTTAGTTGGTTTCCACACTAGGCTCTTTGGAAATCTCTCATAAGATACAGAATTCCAGCTTGTATCCCTGGAGAGGATCTTTTATTTGTCGGGGTAGAGATCTTTGGCATTGATTCTTCCAGAATTTCCTCTTTTTGTTTTAAGGGAACAGGTGAAGGGAAGCTCCCCAGGTCCTTTGGATGAGAGTGCAGGTTGAGGAGCCATTGGGCAGGGTCCTCACACAGCATTCTAAGACAGAGTGTAGCCTGGCACATAGTAAGTACTCAGGTGTTAACTATTGTCGGGCTACTTAGTAGAGGTAGGAGTTTCCTAAAAAGAATGACTTACATAAGAAATACTGTTAGAAAATTCTATGTTTTGGTGGTAGGGAGGCAATAAAATACTTAATACCCAATAAAGTAATAATTCTGAGCTGTGATAAGATAGTAGCTTTACTTTTTTTCAGCTACATTTTGGACAGGATAATAACAAAATCCTTTAATTTCCTCTTTAACCCCTTCTAAATAATGATTGAATTTTTTCTTCCAAAAAAGATCCCAGTGCCCAGTTTAACTTACCTAGAAAAAGTTGATTTTTTAAAAATCCCATTTTAGTTCACTTTCAACTTTTAAAGGGTCAATAGGAATTCTGATGACTTTGGTTGATTTGCTGCAATTTAGGACAAGAAATTAAGATTTCAAAGGTCTTGCAGTATATTTAATATTTATATTCTGCTTTCTTTAAGTTTTTAATATTATTTGCTCCTCCCCACCCACCAGTTTGTAGTTTGTGTTTACATTTAGGGTGTGTGTATATATATTTATTATTCATATATAGCTACATATGTGTATACAAACTCAGGAAATATATATATATCTAGTATGAATGTGCACAAGAGAGTTGGCTACCCATACATCGATTCATTTTAAAGATATTTATTGAACATTAAACCCTGGACTGCTTATTCTTCTACAGATACAGTGGTAAAACAAACAGACTTGGTTATTGGCACTTGGAAGAAATATTTGGGTAGCGATGTATGAAGTAATGTTTTGGCGTTTTGGAAATGTGTGTATTTCATGAACTTTGCAGATGGTAGCATATGTGCACATTTAATTCAGACTTCAGTCAGTTTCATGGTGAATATGACATTGCTGTGTCCAAAAAGAGTTCCTGAGAACTCTAGTATCATCTCAGTCTGACTAAAGTACCACTAATAACTCAAACACATATCCCTAAAAAACTAATTTATTTAAAGATTGATGTAAACAGGCAATGGGAATCTTTCTTAGGGTAGTGGATTGTCCAGAATAAAAAGTCAGGCAGTGTCACTGGCTGAACGTGCCAGGGGAGCATTCGGTGCCACGCTGTGCCAAATGGCTGACACCACTGGTTCCAGGGTGAACCTTTGCTAGCCCAGGAGAGCACAGATTGTTCCTGTGTGTAAGCATGTAATAAATCATAATTTCAGTTCTAAAACTTACTAGGGTGTTTGTAATTTAATACAGCTTGAAGTACTGAACAAGGTGGGACAGAGTCTGGCTTAATCTTTTAAAATATAATCTCTCAAAGGTCTTGATACGGTACATCCTAGTCCTCTCTTTTTACCTTGATTCTTCACATTCTCCATGGCTTGTTATTGTTGTTGTTGTCTTGTTTCATGCTGCCTCATTTCTCTTGGTTCTGCACAGGGGTCAGTATTTATGGGTTAGATATAGTGTTATTCTCAGTCATAGTCATTTTTTTGTGGTTGTTGGTGTTGAGAGTTTACTCTGTCAGAGACTGTTCTGAACATGTTACACCTATGTGTTATCTCATTCAGTTCTAATAGTAACTTCTGGGATAATCACGCACCTTTTCACCTTTTCCCCTTTGTTAGGTGAAGAAACTAGGGTACAGAAAGTTTAGTAAATTTGCACAAAGTCTAAGCAAAAGCCGGGCGTGGTGACGCACGCCTTTAATCCCAGCACTCGGGAGGCTGAGGTAGGTGGAGCGTTGTGAGTTCGAGACCGGCTTGGGCTACAACGCGAGCACAAGGCCGGCCTGAGCTACATAGTGCGACCCTGCCTCAAAAAACCAGGGCTGGGGAGTTTGGCTCAGTGGCTTAAGCGCCTGCCCTGGCAAGCGCAAGGTTGTGAGTTCAATCCCCAGTGCCGCAAAAAAAAAAAAAAAAACAACAAAAAAAAAACAAAGTCTAAGCAAATGGTGGGATTTAAATGTGAATACACTGACCTTACAACCTGCATTCTTGGTTTTCATCTGTGTCATGCTGGAGGCAGCGGGTGGGTGGAGGGACAGGTTAAGAGAAATGGTGGAGCAACTTAGTCTTCTGTTTACCCTAGTACTCAGTGCCATCCTTGCCATGTAGAAAGTGCTCTGTGACCATTGATGAAGACAAGTAATGCATCAGGGACCTGGATGTTTTGCTCCCCTCTTCTAATTACTGATCTTTAGTTTTGCCAGTGATCTGCCACTTTGGTCAGCTTCTCTCCGATTTGCACCTTCTCTCCACCCCTCATGAATCACCTTCTACCAGGACCATTACATAGTTAACCCTGTCTGTCTTCTAATTGGTTCTCAACTTAGCAGCCAGAGACCTTTCTAAAAACTCAAATCTGAGCTCATCTTTCCTGTTTACAACCTCTTGATGGTTTCTTAATCCTTTTGGCACAAAAATCATTGACCTTTCCCTGGCCTACTACAACCTGCGTGACCTGGTCCTGGCTGCTGCTTTAGTCTCATGGGTAGCATCTTTGTCTCACTCTGTCCTCCAGTGACAATGGGTCTTATTGCTAACTTCCCACCTCTGAGTTCTTTTGTGTGCTGTGACTACTGCCTGAAAAAACTTTCTCTACTACCCTCTCATTGGAGTCTCAACCCAAGGGTCCCTGTCTGAGGAAAAGCCTTCCTGACATTTACATTTGAAAATTTTCTTCTCCTGTAACAGTTGTCTGATTTATAATTAGGGACATAGGTGATTATCTAATATGTGTTTCTCACTAGGCTGTTTTCCTTATGAAAAGGTGTTTGGAACATAGTAGGTATTCCATATGTATTTATTGAATGAGAAAATGAGTGAGTGAACAAAGAATAAAAATGATTCGTTTGGCTGGGACCCCTGGCCCAGTATTTCCTATTATTGGAGGGTGATTTTTAAAAAGATAATTTCATTAATTTCTGAAATTCAAGTTTGATTATATCTTCTAGCGGCTGCCCTGTTTTCTATCCATTTAGTTTGGAGATAGACTCATAGATCCAGAGAGGTGAAGTAAATTGCCCGGAGAGCACAGCCAGTCTGTCTGATGTCCTTGTTCTGACCTTCAAACTGTGTGTAGGGAGAAATGTACATATTTTCCTAACTCTGTAAGGCATCTTCAGTGTGCTGAGTTTGAAGGAGCTGTATAAATATTTGATAATGATAGTTTTTATGTTCTGCATTTTGAGGATTTTTTTGGTGTGAGAACCTATATTACTGTTTTTTGCTTCTTGCGTACCAGTGCATTCAGAATTAAATTGGATGACAGTCTAAGAATACACAGATGTCTGACCTAAAGGAGTGCATGTCCTGAAAGGTGGTGCTCGCAGTTAAAAGCAGCTCGTGTTCAGCTTCCCCCAGGATGAGGCAAGGGCAGCCCTCCTTTACATTCTTGGGGTCTAAGGGTGAGGAATGCTGGGTCTCCAGCCTGTCAGCAGCAGGGCATGCTCAATTATCAAGCTTCAGAAATGCCTGTGCATAGATATAAAATAGCTAGAGGTATATGATGGGTTGATGCTCAAGACCTCCCAAATGAGAAGGGACAGGAGCAATCCCACACCCTCTCTCCTAGACTCTGAGTCCATTAAGTGTTAAAAACTCACCAGGATGTGAAAGTACCTCTCCTTTCAAGTTCTCTAATAACACGCAGCCCTTGCAAGCCTAAACCGGTGACTGAGCTGGGGATGGCTAAATCAGCATCCCCAGGTGTTCAGCTGGCTGTGGGGTGGATTTCTGGCCGCCGAGGTCCTGAAGTTAGCCCCCTTTGCAGTGTGAGCCAGCATTTTTGTCCTGCAGGTACTGTAGGTACCGGATTAAACAGGTCTGCTGTTGCAGACAGACACCAGGCACCATTCTAGCGTGAGCTGTGTTTGGATTGGAGTTTCCAGGGCCTTATCAGGAGCCACCCCTAGTGACACAGCCAGTGCCAGAACTAACTTTGACTTTCACTCTTCGCCAAGGGCTTGCAGAACACCTTAAAGGAAAAAAGATGGAGGCGCTTAGATTTCAGATGTTCATGCCATGCTCCTTTGAAAGCTTATATCTGTAAGTGAAGTTTTATTCTAGAGATAATCCTGGGATATTTAACAGGGACAATTTTTTTTCTTTCTTTCTAAGGGGGAGGACAGAGGAAGGGAGGTTTGGGAATTATAAATACTGGAGCTGTTACTTTGTGACTGTGGCTTTAATCAGCTGCAGCCATAACCTCTGGTGACTGAATATGACAAAAGTAACAATGAATTGGGGGGGGGGGTTTGAAATGTTACCCTATTATTTTTGCCCTCTCATTTAAAATTGAATGTTGATCTTAAATTAATAATGACAGAAAACCTGGCTGCTTGAAAAATCTGAGTTAGAGCAGAGTTTGATTTATGATTATGAGGTAGACTGCAGCTCAGCTTTGTTATAAATAAAAAAGAATTTTCTTCTGGAAAGCAGCATGTTTCGTAGCAACATTTGTCAAAACTGTCCCATTATAAACACTTTGGATTTTTGGTTTCTGTTTGTTCTCCCCTGCAACTGTACAATAGTAACAGTTGCATTGCTAAACAACTCATTTGCATGTAGTTGCATATATATATATATATATATATCACAAAACATTCAGACATAAGAATCATCTGTATAGCCTATATAAATTTAGAGTAAGTTTGAAATTATTAGTTTCAAAGAAATAGTAAAATGAAGACCTACTAGGGGATAACAGTTCCCCTACCCCCTTTAACATTTCCTTTCACTGTAAGACCATAAGATTTGAAAACAATACTAAAAGCTGTGTCCCTAAGTGAATAGGCATTCAAGCAAATCAACTTATGCAAAAGCAACTTCTGGAGTTTAATAATTATTTACCAAACATTCCTGGGTCATGAGAGAGGTTTTGATTAAGTCAGAGAACCATTCTGTCCAGCAGCTTGCAAAGGTGTATATAAAGAAGGCAAGAATAATGGAAAAATACTAGATGTCAGAGAACTATTTTTAGCATTTGATTCTTAAAAATAAAACTCCCATAAATTTAAGTGTGGATTAAAGTCCATCACTCTTAGTTAATACGTCTTTAAAAGATCTTGTAAAAGATAATTTAAAAATGATTTCTAGTTTCTTTTGCTTCAGTTTTTGCTGAGGTTTGTTTTTACAGAGATTTTAGATTTTTCATTCAGTATGTCATTAAAACAGCTTAATTATTTATCTCTAAAATGGTAGCATATTTCATGAACAAAATATATAATTATGCATTTTAAAATGCCATTGTGTTAGAATTTTTATAAAGTTCTGCCTTCTAAATCAGATAATAGTTGGGGCGATGATGTCTGCTACTTGTGACTCCTGCCCTACAAGATGTACTCTATAACTTACTAAATTTTTTAGTACTGATTTTAAGCAAGTTAGTGGAGAGCACCACCACCGAATCAGACTCACCATTCTCATGCAGTGCATGGACAGTAGTAATGCCAAACTGGAATCTAAACCCTAATTCATTCTTAATTTTAAGTTTCTTTTTCTAGTTAAAGTATTTGCCCTGTGCTTAAGCTTTCAGAATGAAATACTTAGCAAACATCTTGGACAAAACTTGGGCACTGGACTGTTGCCCATTGACTTTTTTGTGGAGGGCACACACAGAATTAATTGTTATTTTGCGTTTTCTTCTAGAAATGCAAAGGAACTCTGCAGCAGAGAGCAACACTCTAGAGTTGTGGCTTCTTTGAAAATAATGTGTCAGTTTTCAATAGTTTTGAAATCCTGGAATGTTCAGAGGATGCCATTTCAGGAATTAAGGCACAGTGTAGAAGAACTCATTGACTTTTACTTATTATGCACATCATTCATGGGATCTGTTCTAAGTATCTTACCTCTATTAATTCCTACAACTTCCTCCTGAATACTAAGTGAATCAAGACTTCTTCCTCTGCTTTTGAATGGAGTAAAGTTGCCCATCTCTCTTTCGTTCTGAATATCGGTGTGTAGCTCAGTTATGCTTTTGAGGCACCATGGCTAGTCTGGGTGTTGCATTATTTATGTATCACATGCATTCCCTAAGTTCTGTTCACTGATAATCTTAAAGCAACTGCTTGGGGAAAGAGAAAAGTATATTAAATAGATTAGCTGGTTGTAAAATTATCCTGATTTTGAAAATCTGAAAATGTGGAAAAGTTCTCTGTTACCGGATGATTCAAGCATGTTGTTTGACAAAAGGTCCTCCAATGCTATTGTTTGTTTTTATGAGGTAGAGTATTTGTTAAGAGAGAGATACCGAATTTACTTGAATAAATGTTTGTCTGTGTGCTGGGGGATTTATAATATGAATAAAACATGTGAGTATCTCTGCCCATGGAACTAGCTCTGCAGGATGGTATCAGGCTCACCCTTAAGTCTGGACCTCAATCTCATGGTCAGCAGTGGCTCCCAGAGCTCTGGCCAGACCAGCCTGGTTACAGGAGACATTATGATAAAAGATTCAAAACAGTATCATTTAGAGGATATTTTATGAAAGTTCCTCATGACATTTCTGTTTAAATCTCATAGGCAAAACTTAGGCATGTTGCCAACTTAGCTCTTGAAAAACTTGGCAATGTTGTGGGTAGCAGTGTACCAAAAATAAAAAAGGAGTAAGTAAGAAAATGGGTACTACAGGTTGAGCATCTCTAATCTGAAAATCTGAGATCTGAAATGCTCTAAAACCTTTGAGCATCGACATGATGCCACAAGTGGAAAAATCTACTCTTGGCTTCATGTGTTATATCACAGCCAAAACACAACTGTTCTAAAAATATATAAAATTACCTTCGGGCTATGGATATAAGGGGATATGAAGCATAAGGGAATTTCATGCTTAGACTTTGGTCCCATCTATAAAGTATATCCTTATGTATATGCAAGTATTCCAAAATCTGAAGACATCCAAAAATCCGGAACACTTACGATCTGTAGCATTTTAGATAAAGCATACTTAAACTGTAGATTATTTGAATGATAGCTCTTAAGATGAAACTTGATTATCTTTTTTCAGAACTGCTGATATTTTTAAAGCATCACAAAAACCAACTGTGGAATTTGAGGGTATGTCAAACTGATTTAGGCAAAAATAGAGGTTGATTGACCTTTGTGAGTGAAAAATTAGGTTTAGTTCAGGGTTGTCAAGACTTGAGGTATACTTTGATCTAGATGCTGAATGCCATTCAAATACTGCTTCCTCTTTGTTTTTTCTCCTCTGTCCTCTGTCCTTTCAGCTTTTTGTTAGTGTTTCATTTTTGGTTTTCTTCTAGATGAACCAGATTTATCTTCTTACTGCCTTTCCAAATTTTAATATTAAAAGTTATTTTACCCTAATGGTTCCAGCCAAAGGTATAGATGTGATTCTGGAGGACTGTCTTTGGGTTAGTCCCTGTGGCCAGGGGGATGGATTTTCAAGCCTGGCCTTTGTTACCATGTTTGGAGGCCATAGCAGCACCACAACCTGATAAGTGAAAGTGTTTCTTCTAGGTGAAATCAAGATGCTTTCCCAAAGAAGTGAGATTGGATGCTGGACAGGCATGCGTGATGTATAACCACTGGGAGTCTTGGTTGCCAAGCATAACTTTGCCTCCTAAACTGAGCCAGGTGCACTCATTCACTGCCCCTTACATCATAATTTTGCTTTTGTCTGGACTTCAACACTGTTGCAAACTTTGGAACTTGGTAGATATGTCCTATACATGCAGCAGTTGTTAAGTGAGTATAGTGTAAGACTTTTGAACCTTTTACTGATCTGTTCCAGTGTTGTCTATACCACTGGACTGAACATGACCTGGGACTGGGGCTATTATTGAACAAGGATAGAAGAACGTTCTCTCATGTTTATCTCTGATCCTGTCAGTAACATCGTCCCAGTTTGGAATATTTAAAAAACGCTGGTTTTAAAAATACTTTGGGTGGGGCATCTTGTCATGCCATATCAATTACTTATATGCTGTAGGACATGAAATTTTCAGAGCATTTTAAAACATAACAGCTACATGTGAATGGGATTTCACAGTTGGACAGAGAAAGCCAGAATTTGAGAATGTGGTCTAGTGGAAGGAAGTGTGATTTGAAAGACAGAAAACTTGAGTGTGGGATACTTAAACTTTATCTGCTTTATACCCTTTTTGTGGTCTCGCTCTCAGGCGAGGTCTTTGAAAGGAATCCAATGTTAAGAGTGTGCCAGACTGCAGTGGCAGCTGTGGCAAAGGGAAATTGCTTGTGGATCATAAAATGAGGAAACAGCAAAATTCATATCCTTCGTTTGGAATCTCTTAGTAAGAGAGTAACATTTTCCTCTGTTGGAGTATATAAAGTGGGAACACTTCAGGAGTGGTGAATTAGTCAAAAAAGTCTAGTGGTGGATACTACCTGGAAGAGCAATATCCATATATTACAAAGGTCATTAAACATATTTAATGATCACTTCTAGTTAATTATTTTTTGGTCAGCAAGCCCTCTTAACATATTTTATTTATAAATTATATGTGTCTCTGCATAAGTGTATGTGCCACTGTTCTAATATATTATATATGTTTACATGTACAAAAAGAAACCAGAAATGATGAGATAAAGTAAATGTGAAGAAATGCAGCCCGAACTACAGAGTGCGACCCTGTCGTGAAAATGATAGGGCTGGGAGTTTGGTTCAGTGGCTTAAGTGCCTGCCAGGCACACATGAGGTTGTGAGTTCGAGCCTGTGTACTGCTAAAAAAAAGGAAAAGAAAAAGGAAATGTTTTGATTTTTCTTTCTGCACCCAAAGGTACCGTGTTTTGTATTGGCTTTTGGAAGGTACAGGTTGTTATGGTTGATACATTATGTCAACTTGAGAAGTTTAGAAGTTTAACTGAGAGACTCTGCAGGAGCTGGGTTTTTACTTTGTAAATATCCCTCATCCTGTGCAAGAGAAGGGCAAAGAGATTTTGTGAGGGCTACATCTGCCCTGGGGAGTGGAGGGTGGCCTGCATACCCTGTAAGGGAGGAAAAGAGGCTTGGTCTTACCCCGCTTTTTTGCTCTGGCTGCTGCCTTGAAGTTTTGTCACTGTGCAGTGCCACTCTACCTTGGAGCCAGCTGATTATTGACTGAAACCTCCACAAACAGTGAGCTAAATAAGCCTTTCTTTCCTTCATTTTGGATATTGGCTATTTTGTCCCAGCAAGGAGTGAAAAGTAAACAAGACATAGGCATTGGAAATCTATAAAGGTTCTCTTTGATTTTGATCCAATAAATTATTGAGATTGATTGTATCTGGGATCCAGTAAAGATCTAGTTTAAAGAATACAGAGAATTTTGAGACCATACTCATAAGTGAAATAAATCAAACTCACATGTATAAATACCATATTGTCTCCCTAGTGTAAGAAACTGAAAGAGTAAATAAGATACAAAATCTTCAGTAAATACTGTTGAAGGGTAACAAACTGCCCAAAGGGGAAAAAATAAATAAGATGATAGGGAAAAGGAGAAAAGAAGGAAGAGAAAAGAGAAAAGATATAAATTTGTATATATATAGTTGAGACAGCTAAGAGGATTGTGTTACTAATTCTATTAGTTCTTGAAACAAAACAATTAACATTCATAGGATTAGGTGAATTTTGCAAGTTTATATCTGGTAATCTGAGTAACTCTTTTGAAGATAGCTATGTAAAATAACAACCTTAGTTATGTTCCTACCACCTTGTTTTGCAAGCCTGTATTGTTATTGTATTGGGCTCTTTGTTATTGTTGTTTATTAGTCTATTTTGTTTCTTGTTTTTCTTATAATTTGTTATGTTTTGTTTCCCTCTAATACAGAAAGGATAGGTGTACATGTATAGGCTTATACATGCCTAGAACTTCTCCTAAAGAGTATACAAGAATTGATTTTATTACGAGTGATGGTATGAACAGCTATTTTGAAGAAAACGAGACATTATGGTAGCCATTGCTGATTTCTTGTCATCTTGTTGTGAAGTCCAGTAATGCTTTTATCCTTTGTTTTGATTGTTCTTAGTCTGTTCTGTATTATTTGATTTCAATATGTGTGAAAGTGTGGACTGCTGTTTTGAAGAGAACAAGAGACATTATAGTAGCCATTGTTGATTTTCCTTTTGTCAGGTTTTGAAGGCCCTGTAACGCTTTCATTCTTTTGTTTTTATCGATTTATTACTATTGCGTTTTGTTTGAATTCATTGTGTGTGAAGATATGGACAACTATTTCGAAGAAAACAAGAGACGTTATGGTAGCCACTGTTGATTTCCTGTTCTCTTGTTTTGAAATCCTGTGTTATTTGCATTGTTTTGTCCTGATCTGCTTTCATCTGTTCTGTTTTGTTTTGTTTTATTCTCTTAAAAAAAAAAAAAGAATACGGAGAATTCTGAATAGATATGGAGAATCTGCAGTTTTTATCAGCTAGTTGGGGTCCTGGTATTAGAAAGTGAAGATTTTGTGTTATAACTTCTATTTGGCTGCTGGTTCTTAATTGTTTTTACAGTGTTTTCCTCCCTTTTTACAGTGAGAGGTACAAAGCTCCAGAGATAGGCCCACTGTCAGGATGGAGCCCTTTGGTGTCCTGAGTACCTGGCAGCATCTGGCATTTGGAAAATATTCAGCATTGGTTGAAGGAATAAAAAGAAAGATGTTACATTTTTGCAAGCCTCTTTTGTTTGCACTGTACCAGAAATCTGGACTATTTATTATTTGAATAAGTAGAGTCTCCAGAAAAAGATGAAATTGTGGCCATTTAAAATTTTTGTCTTGACTACTAAAACCCAAGTTTGGTGATGGCAGAAGCCCTGTAGATCTCAAGGTTTGACACCAAACTGTGGCATCTAATACCATCCATTTGCATGGGTCATATTCCCAGCTATTTTAAAGTACTGCAACAATGGATGATAGGATTTCTCACTGTTACTTGGTTCCTCTACATATATTGGAAAAATCATCTTGAATCACCTTGGAAGGATGGAACAACTGAGATAATGGATGTACTGATCATTGTAAAATGGTAGATACCAGCACTGTCATTAAACAAATACACACAGAGAGAGAGAGAGAGAGAGAGAGAGAGAGAGAGAGAGAGAGATTTTTACCAACTCTGATTTATTTTCTGAATGCATTTAGAAAGATTTTTCAGAAGTTCTTTCCTGTTATGAGTCTGGCCAGGAAAAGCTTCTATGTCCTGCCTATTGGTTCCTCCTGTTAATGGTAAAGTAGTTATGCCATAATCATCAGGATTCTTTGGTAGTTTCTAGACAGATGTTTTTGCTTGGTTGTGTAGCTTGTTTGGCTGAAGTGATCAATGCTTCTTTGTTCATCCCATCCATTTGGTGAATTCAATATCAGAAGGACTTTTCAGCTTCTGGTTGGGCCCAAAGTGAGCAATGGAATCTGAATTTCCTTAGGTGTAAAGGAAAATATTTTGGTTTACAAGGCAGAGTTGTCAGTTCATGTCCTAGGACTCTTGATAAACAGATCCATGATCTTGGATGTTTTTACTGTTCGTTTCCAAACTTGACCAAGTTTATTAGAATCAGCTGCAGATTTTTTGTAGAAGTATCAATTTCTGGGACTTATTAATCTGAAATCAAAATTTCCAGTAATGGGACTGGGCATTTTTATTTTAGACACAGTCCTTGGCTGATTTTGTTGCAACCAACCTTTTGCGTCTGGGGACTGCTGGAGCTTAACGTGTCTTACCAGTATGTGATTTAAATGCTGTATGCCTTCCTGAGTGCTATGTCTGAAATTGCAGCATCGTTCCTTCCTGGGCATAAGTAACCACTCTCCACTAACAAGTGAACACGTGCTAAATTGTGAACTCTATCAAATGGATGACTATAATGTTTTTTTTTTTTTCCTGCAGAAAAGGACTAAAATTCTTAAAGACTTATAAGAGAATTGAAGATTAAATTGTCTTTTGTGTGCATGTGTGTGTGTGTGTGTGGCACCGGGGATCAAACTCAGAAGCCACTGAGCCAAACTCCTGGCCTTAATTTTTTGAGACAGGGTCACACTACGTAGCTCAGGCCAGCCTTGTGCTCACGTTGTAGCCCAAACCGGCCTGGAACTCATAATGCTCCGCCTACCTCGGCCTCCCGAGTGCTGGGATTAAAGGTGTGCGCCACCATGCCCTGCTTAAATTGTCTTTTCTCTCTATCTCTGCAAAAGTTTGTCGGTTCTCAGAATTAAACTGGGATTTCCTGAACTTTAGATAGCATATCTTCTATGGTCCAGAATTTTTTGCAGACTCAAAAACATTTCTTTCTTATATCAAAAAGTGACATGTTTGTGGCATAGTATTATAATTTTTACTACTATTTCCAGTCATCATGTTAAACTTTTCATATCACTTTTGAATTTCAGTCTTCACTGCAATGCTGGCACTCTTTGTAAACAAGGAAAACCAAAGTATATAGGGGTTTACTAACAGTTACAGTCACAGGTTACAGGTTAGTATGGGGCAGAACTATGTTTTACCTGAGGGGTTGAAGAAAGCAAGCAGGGAAATGTTTAATAAGTTCCTTTAACTTCTTTGGGTTTTAACTGATCAAATTCCTGCCTTGGAGGATTGTGATATGGGGATCAAAGATTGATTCATACGATCAAATAAAGGGATACTGGTATCATTATCAAAGGTCAGGGAGCAAGCAGACATTGGTGGGGTGCTGGAGTATTGTACTTAATAGAATTTCTGATATAAAGTGCTGATATAAAATTCTGTATTTGCTGATGAAGGCAACTGAACAAACTATTTGGATTTAGAAACATGCAAGGTAATTCAGAGCACTGTGTGATATACTTTATCACGGAGGAGAAGTGGGCTTCGACATTTAAAAATATAAATTCACCAATAAAGGTTGGAATTCAGATCACATTTAGTAGCTGCCTGTTATGCAGCCATTGTACTCCAGCTGCTGTGTAAAGCACTTTAGTTTAGCCAACATTAGCCCACCCGGTCCCTCTACATTTGCGAGATGCGTTGTACAAACCCCAAAGAGCATAAACCAGGCTTCCTAACAGCGGTAGAACTAGAACCTGAGGCTGGTTAATGACCTCCCTCCTTGAGTCCACGTGGAGCAGTTCCCACTGTCAGGGGCATTGTGTGCCTGGCCGCAGTGACTTGGGGATGTGCCAGTAAGGCATTTGCCTCTGTGCCAGTTGGATTTCAATCCCTAGGGGGAGATGGACACCTTCCCATGCAGAACTGGATCAGATTCCAATCATCTAGATAATTTAGTTAATTTAAGGGCATCTTGAAGAATGAATTGTGACCATAGTTTTAAACTATGAAGTTAGAAGCCAGGTATTCCCAGCACCTGGCAGTAACTGTTTGTTGCATAAATGACCTTTACATAATCTGATTAAAAGGAATCAGACTCATGGAATTAGGATTATCTACCCAGGGTTGAGATTCACGGGCCTGGGATGAGTTCAGTTCACTTTTAAAATTAAATACATTTGGACATCTCTCCTTGTATGTCATTAGTAGCTTCAGCGTCAGGTCTCCATGTTTTAAAAATAAGCACAATAGCCACCCGGGATATTCTCACATAAGCCTTAATTCTGAGTTCAAAATGTTGTGTTCATTTGTCTTTCTAAGGTAGTGAAGTATAGATGCGTTCATCTTTTTTCTATAGGTGTTAATTACAGATTCAATTATTTCTAAAAGGAAGGATATTTAAAATATAGAGAAGAAAGCTGAGAATCTGGGAGTCATCTTTCACAATATGGAAATATCCTGCAGGGTGTGTGTCTGTGCAGTGAAATGACTCCGATCCTTCCTTTGTACTTTTTTGGAAGATTTGTTAAAAATTATCAATTAGCTGAACTTCATTATATTTATATATATGTAAAAATATATTTTCTGTGTTCTTTAGTAAGGTTTCAGTTTATTTGCACCTGTCTGTTTATGTGTCTTTTTCTTTCCCCCCAGGTAGACTTCAGAAAATGCTTAAACGATATTGTTGACTTTCAAGTATGAAACCTTAGAGTGGTTGATGACTAGTAATTTTAATTTGTCTCTGGAATGCTTTACTGTTAATTGAAAGGATTTTTCCCCCAGTATCACAGCCAATGACTTGTCTTGTGCAGCTAATTAGTGCGATTATTCCGCAGCTGCATTTACTACTGCACAAAGGTTTGCTCCTGTTTTTATCAAAAGGATCAGTCTCTTTGGGAATGTTTGGACCTGACAGGCTTTGAATAGTAAGACCACTCATTTATTTATTTATTTTAAGTAGCCACCCCCCTCCCTTGGCTTAGGAAGATACAGTTGAGCTTTGAACACATACTCAGAAATGGGAAAATACATTTCATTTTGTTGCTTTTTTAAGTTGGCCCTTAGGACGTGAATATATTATTTTAAGTGACTAGAATAATGGCCAGGGAGTATTCTTATTATGTGGATGAGTCCATATATTAAAACAGTAGGCAAGGTATTGACGTTCAGTTTCTCTGGGCATGATAGGGAGGAAGATGAAGGAAAGGAGCTTTACCTTTCTTGGGATACTGAAGACTTCGTAGAGAACCAATGTGTTTTCCCTCTTGCTGACCAAATGCTGTCTGTGATGAGTCCAATTTCCATTCTTCTAGCCAAATGGTGAATGAGTGTGCTACTCCAAAAAAGTATTATGGTTTTGTAGTTTAGAAGAGAAAAAATAAAGAAAGTAAATTTACCTACAATTCCACTCCCATTCTGGCAGCTGTTATCACTGCTACTCACTGTCTGCTAGGCATTTTATGTTTGTGGCTATGCCATACCTGTTTGAAAACAGAGTGTCAGTACATTTTTGTGCTCTACTTCATAATTTACTCTTCTTGCATGCATTTCCTGCTTGGCTCTGTAGTTGCGCAGTTTTTAAAATTGGGTAGTATTTTATTGAATTCCTGTGTCAGAGTTTACTTAACCATTCTTTATGGGGAAATTATAGGTGATTCAGAATATTTTGCAGTTTGTAAAGAATTTGTTATGTCAGTTTTTCCATACTTGAATTATTTGCTTAGGAAAATTGTCCATCAATGAAATTTCTGAATCCAATTGAATGAACAACTTTATAACTTTTTTTGATAGCATTTGGTCATTTCCTTATAGGATTTATAATGTTTACCTGCCATGGCCTAGGTAGTGATGGCAAACCTTTTAGAGCTTTCAGTGATATAAATAGCCTACTGTGGCACATGTGCCACAGGTTCTCCACCACTGATCTCGAGTGATTATTCTTTGTCTTACAGTGAACATTCGGAAGGTCCTGGGAATTGAACTCAGGACATTGTGCTTGCCAGGCAGGTGTTGTGCTACTGAGCTGTATCCCTGATCCCGAACATTTTTTAAAAGGAATTTTTCCTACTTAGGGTGCTATTTTGCAGCTGTATTCTTAAAATTTCTTGTACTTTATAGCTTTTTTCATGTCAATAAATATATTTCTACCCCATTTTTAAAGCTGGAATAGTGCTAAATTGTGTAAACCCATTACAATTTACTGACCCAAATTTCCCGTGTTGAAAGTAAATAACCTTCTAAAATAATTTTACTGTATGGTTTTCCTGGGACCATGTGAGGACAAAACAAATGCATCTTCATCCTACAGCACATTCCTGCAGAATCTGCAGATTCCTATCCATAAGGAGTTTATAGGGATGGTTGTTGATTTCAAGCCTTTAGTTTACCTAGTGAGAAATTAAGTAGTGCTGGGGTCTGGACTCAAGGGAGGTAAATAAAAGGCAGATACCTCTCTTGAAGCCTGTCTAGAGTCAGTGTTTTCTCAAATGTTCGTTTTTATGTGTTTCCAGATGCTAAGGTTTTATACTGTCTAGCTTACACAGAGATCTAAAAATTATATTGTGAGAAATAAGTTAATAATGCTGCATGATACTCATTGCATGAGGTGGCCTTTAAAATATAAATGATGTACTGCAAGTATGAAAACATGCTTCTCTTTTATAAATGAGTAAATGGGTACCAAGTTGTTGTTATTCTTCTATTCTCAGTATGGTGATTAAGGCAGAGTGAGGTTTAAATAGTTGATATCATGGAGTTGGCCAGATGGGCAGCCAAAATACATACTTAGGAAAATTATGAAGTCTTTTAGTCTTAATTTCTGACTAGTGTTTACGCATTTTAAATAAGTTTGAGTAGAGGAAGTCCTAGAATCATTAGAAGCAGGCCTCACGGCAGAGTGCTCCATAGCCATGACATGCCAAGATGAATTGGAAGAAAAGGCAGTACAAAGAAAAGTAGAAGGGTTGTGTTGTCAGACTAGGCTGTTTTCTGCCCTCTTGCCCTAAGACTGAGGTCGAGTTCACTGTTAACATTCTGATCAGAATGCTTTTTTCATTAATGGTTTTTACTTCCCGGTCTTAGAAACATTTCCCCTTGATAAACTTCACCTTTTGTTTACACAATTCCTTGCTGGCAAATACTTTAGAGGTCTTTAAGGAATTTAGGTAATATGGAGGAGTACTTGTTTGGTTAAAGTTGGTTATTTCAAATAACAAAGTCAGGCAATTTATTTTTAAATTTGGGTGCCATTAAGACTCATGGCTTGACACTGCATATGGTGGCACTATATTTGGTGGTGATGAGTAGTGTGCTGTATCAAAAAAAAAATCAACCAAAAAAACCCTAAGTGGCTTGATAAAAATGCTTGGATGCAATCAAGCTGACTTATTTTAATTCAACTACTAATGACTAAAATCCTGTCACCTCTTGATTTTCAATTATGTGGAGTACTGTTCTGCAACTTGATTATATTTGTGCAGGCTCATTTCATAGTTTGATGCCATTTAGGATACCCCAAAATGTAAATGAAGGGTCTCATTAGGAAACTAAATGTTGTGTGCGTTTTGGTTTTCCCACAGCAGTTCCGCGGAGCATCCTGGGGCCTCCAAGCCTCCGCTAAGCTCCTCCAGTATGACATCACGCATCTTGCTACGCCAGCAACTCATGCGTGAGCAGATGCAGGAGCAGGAGCGCAGGGAGCAGCAGCAGAAGCTGCAGGCGGCCCAGTTCATGCAGCAGAGAGTTCCTGTGAGTCAGACCCCAGCCATAAACGTCAGCGTGCCCACCACCCTTCCCTCTGCCACCCAGGTGCCCATGGAAGTCCTTAAGGTATGTGAGTGTTGCTCTTGTGGTTGCACTGAACCTTCTTCCTCTTTCCGTTTTCCAGATGTTTCTTTTTTCAGAGTGTGAATTTCTATTGGTTATATTGGTCCATCAGCATCATATGTTAGTGCCAACTCCACTGATTCCTACATGCTTTATACTATAAAAGAAGGATGCAAACTAACTGGAAATGTAATAGGAGCCCTCCGTAAATGATGGGAGCACAGCAGTGCTCCATGCAGAATCCCAGATAGAAATAGGTATTAATAATGACATCTTTCCATCTTTCTGGGGTGGAAAGTTTGAAAACATAAAAGTTAACTGAAACAAGCCTCCTTTTACAACTTGTGTAAATTTTTCCTTAAATACATCCATGGCCACACTTTAATTTTCTTAGTAAATCATGTTGGGTATGGAATCCGACTCTTAGTCTCATCAGATCTAAAATTGTAGACAAGTTTTCTGTGCTTTAATAACTAGACTGCATAATCCTTTTACTGAAGTGAGTTGTCTGCTTTGGGGCTCTTTGATTTCTTGCTAGAGTAGAAACTGCAGGAGCTTGTTAGCATCATTCTGTCCAGGACATATAGCTTCCTAATTACTAAGGAAAGTTGTAACAAATCTAAGGATAGCATTCCATCTCACACATGTGTCTTCCACATCACGTAGGGAGATACGCCTTGTGTAATGATAAGTATTTCAATTGTTAAATATAATTGATTCAAAGAAAGTCAAGGAACTTCCTTACTTTTTAATTTTTTTTTCCCCTATTCACCTAATTGATTCATTCTGAAGGTACCAGGTCTTAGTGTTCATTAAACAATGTGAACTTTACACGCCAGTGATTCATTGTTGGTCTTTGCATTCATTATTGTGCTCAGGAAAGAAAAAAAAAAAACAAAAAAACAATTGCTCTATTTAAAGTTTACTATTAAAGTAAACAGAGGAATGATGTGCTATAATCAGAAAGCAATATTTAATCTTCACTAGGAAGTAGGAAAGAGATTCTTTAAAAACAACTTTAAGATCAGTTATATTTTATTTATAAAGACTTTTAAAATGTAGTGACCCAGTAATCAAACTGGGAGAAACTAACTGAAACTCTGTTAAGGTAAAAACAAATTGTATGGTTTAGCGTAAAATGTTATTGTAGTGTAATTTCTTGAAATTCTGAATATTGCTGCAATTAATGGATCTCTTACCCCTGCTTAGCCACCTGTCAAGTAAAAAGAAGGTTTTTGCTCCAGAATAGATAATATATATATTTTTTTGTTTTGCTTGGCTGAAAACTTACAATTGCTATTTAAAATTTGTACAGACTTAAGTTGTTTCATGTTGCTCAAGTCATAGTTGTTTTGTTTATGCCTTATTCAAGCTTGTATAAATTAAATAATAGCAAGATAAGAAGTATGTCAGTTTTTTTCATCATAATCTACTTTTAACCTGAAGACTAATTTTTATAATTTTTAGAGGAAATAACATGAATTTGAGCTAATAGTGGCTTATATAAACTTAAACGTGATGTTTTATTTTGTATTAAATTGAAATCAAATTTCCTATTAGAGGAGTTGTATGTAATGATGAAGAAATTACCCAAATGCAGATGTGTTTATACATCATTTTCATATCATTTTTAAAAATGACATAATTTCAAAATGTTAAAATATTTCATTTTTGAAAATGATTAAAATTAGAATTTATGTCAAACATTTTGGGTAATATTACTCTGTTTCCTTGTATGTTGGTGTGCCCTGGTAACAGTGGATTGAGCTGCAGCTCCCAATGTAGAAATACCAAGAAAATGTCCATAGTTAAAGCACAACTAAATTATTAAAACTGAAAGACATTCTGACCAAAAGTGGGCAATTGATAAATTTATATCTCATAAATTTCATCTCCATTTACCTTTTACACTTGAATTATTCAGTTTAATAAACTAGTGAAGTGTGTGGTATAGAAGAGTTGTTGGCATGACAGCTTGGATAGGTTTGATACTATTTAGACTAGTTCTGGTGACCTTAAGTAAAGGACCAAATAAAAACATAGAATTTCATTCAGCTAAGGTATTATTCTAAGAAATTCAAATAAAATTTTTAAAGAAAGTATCATAAATGATTGTTTCAGATGATTAAGACTGAGAACTTTATGAAGATAATTTATATATTTTCAATAGTTTTGTGTATGAAAATATTACAGAATATTTATTATGGAAATACACCTGAGAAAAATGTGGTCATTTATTTTCCTTTTTGTATTTGTTAAATCATAAAAATACTTCTATGAAGTAAATTGTTAATTGAAAAAGTTAATTTGCTTAACCTGAGATCTTTTTCCGTAAATGTGCATTTTCAAAAAAATGATTAAGTCTAAGTATACCGAGTGTATTATAATTAGAACATATTGAGTAAATATTTTCTCATAGCGTAGCCTGAGTAAATTCTTCATTTACTTTTTAAAAGTTTAGATTGCTAAAGCAGAATATACCTGATTTTTCTTGGAAGTAGGTAGATACAACTAGACCTTTCAGCATGTGTTGGAGAATCCTGGTTAAATCTCTGCATTTTCTAATTGCTTTGTACAACGTTGAGATTGAAGACCGTAATTTAATTTTCATACACACACACACACACACACACACACTCAGATTATCAACATTCTAGTATCAATGGATTGAATTACTGATTTTGAAAACCCAAATTAGTGCTTCCAGGTTAATCTCTTTGCTAGAGTTGTACTTAAAATATGAAGCTTTGTGAAGCATGCTTAAAAATTGTGTGCATCTGGGCAACAGAAAACTAGTTGGAATTCATGTCAGAGGTTGAAAACTCACATCACTTATTCCTTGACACATGGTCATCATGTAGACTGTAAGTTCATGAAGCTTTCGTTTCTGTTTTCTGTGTGGATTTCATTAATTGATGGGTTAATTGCTCTTACTGATTTTTAAGTTGGATGACATGGACTGATGAACCTTATTGCTCTGTATTTCTCTATCACAGATGTTCTCTAGGTTCCTTAAGAATAAGTTTACACTATTGAGTATGGTAATTTAAAGATGCTTCTGTAACATAAATGAAGCCAAACTTGGAATGCAAAATGCATTTTTTTTTGCAGTTGTGGACATACCCTGTGTTTCAAATTGTGAATTAAACAAACTTATTAAGAACTATTGATGAAAGTGGTTTCTTCTACAGATGAGTTTTATTAGCATATGAGTCACGCTAACCTGAGGTTTGAAAATTGATGTAGCTTTGTTTTTTGTTTGCTTCTTTGCTTTTTATACCAAAGTAAAGTAAGCAGATGCAGACATTGTAGCCATGGTAGGTATCAGAGCCAAAGAAGCATCATGGTAGCAACCTCCAAGGTTGTGTCCACACATTCATCAGACATCTGTTGTTACAGGATCTTCTTTCTACCTTTGATTGATTATTGAAACACATGCTTGCTATGCTTTCTTAGACTGACAAGCTCATAAAGATATCCTTTTCCAGTTACCCCATCATGGACTCTGGAAGTTCATATATTGAAAATATATTTCTGTTAAGCAATTTGTAAGGAATTTCCAAGGATCTCTCTGTCTGTCTGTCTCTCTGTCTGTCTGTATGTCTCTGTCTCTCTTTTCTTTCCTTTCCTTTTCTTTTCTTTTCTTTCTTTTTTTGGCACCGGGAATTGAACTGACAACCTCGCGCCTGCCAGGCAGGTGCTTAAGCCACAGAGCCAAACTCCTGGCCCTCTATCTCTCTTTTCCTCTCTCTCTCTTTCTTTCCTCCCTGCCTTCCTTACCTCCTTCCTTCTTCCTTTAAATATGAATCTAAAGATGAAGTGTTCTCTCTGGAGTAGGGTATACGTTGAAGTTTTGTGCTCTGCTTCAGATAAAGGTTATATGAATTTAAAGAACAAAATACCTTTTGTTACTGTGGGATATTTTAAGTAGTTTGAAGGAACTTATTTTAAAATTTTTATCATTTTCCAAATCATCTCAAGAATTGGGCAAATTACTCTGTTATTAGAAAGGATGCTTTTTTTTCATCATATACAGAAACACTATTATCAGGTTCCTAAACTTGGGCTTTATTTGTTGGCTATCTTAACACTGCGTCGGTTTGAGCAGATTCTAGTGTGATGGAATGGAAGTCCCTTTTCTTCATCGCCTTGTTCTACAAATGACACTACTGAAGCTTTCACTAGGGAGGGAAAAGGTGAATGATCATATTGCCAATTTTTCCCCTGTAAATGAGGAAATCTACCTGGAATAGAGTACTCAAAGTGTGACTCATCTATTAGATATAATACAAGAACGTGGGAAAGGTTGTGTGGATTTACAAGTGGGTTGATGTGCAATGGACTGGCAGAAGGAATTTCTCCCACACTCACATTTAGATTTTCTTCCTGATTATTTAGCTAGGAATACAGGACCAACAGCTTCACAGTGGCTACAAGAAGCCTGAACAGATGTGACACATCTCAGATCAGCTTGCTTTGGCCCTTTAGGGGATCCATTGCTTAAGGTGCTATCCCCATGAGATAAGGACCTACAACATTTGAGGTTTCTTCTAATACCATATTTCATTCATTCATGAGCCATCACATACTTTTGTCCCCAGACAGTATGACATATACAAACAACCTGTTAGCCTTGATTTCAGGGGGCTTTTATACACTAATATATCCTTTTGTTTCTGAATCAATCTCAGTGTCTCAGTGTCTGCGAGGTACGAGAATCCTTGTTTGGGACAAAAAAGGGATTCAGTTTCTAGGTTCCATGAATGCCTCTCATTCTCCCAGAGACCTCATTTCCCTGCAGTGTCTTTTACTCATTCAGTGTCACACATATGGTCATTTATTTTCTTTTTAAAACTCAATTTTATTGACTTTAAAAGAATTGCAGGTAGTGCTCATTTACTTTTAATAAATACATACATTGTGGAAGAATAATCCAATGGAAAACTCACTGTTCCTACCACCTGCTTCCTCCTTGAAGCTCCCTGGTGGGGGGAACTGCTGTTAACAGAATAGGCTACAACTTTCCTGGCATTTTCTGTTTTGCAGCCCTGCCATTGTAAGATCTGAAGCAAGATCCGAAGAACTATGTTAGGCAGTTTGATCAGGTAGACATGACTCTGGGTTTCTCTTTGTTCCTATTTTGCAAGTGGAAAAAAACAGAAATGAAGTTTCTCCCCACCCCCACCCCCAACCCTTTGGGGGTTGTCTTTCCTTTTAAGAATATGCTTCAGAACTTCCCCATTTTACCCTAGGCTGAGTGGAGCTTGTGCTATATATTTTGCAAGGAGTTTGATGATGCAGGTGGACAAGTAGTAAGTCAGCCTGCTTGGCACTGACTGGGCATGCATCACGCTGCCCTTGAGGCCCTGTGGGTGCTAGGTTAGTGATCTCAGGACTGGCATAGGAAGGTATTCTATTGAGCTGTTCTCTTAAGAGTTTTATGCTTTGTTTACCCTAAACAGCAGCAACAAGGAGCAGCTACCTGCCCCAAAATGTGCCATCTTATTAAGCCTATGAATCAGTTCTACTTTTCTGAAAACAGTGAAACATCTGCTCTGATTACATTTCACTTGATCATATTGGAACAAAATAGAAATGATTGCAAATGATTTCTCCTTTTACAATGACAGGCCATTTTTACAATGTGGCTCAGGGGGAGGATAGCATCTGGGTGGTTCAATTAGGCCAGGTTGTGAATGGCACCAGCTGTGCTCAGTGGACATCTGGGCGACCTGATCTCAAAGGGGGAGGAAGAGGAAGAGGAGGAGGAGGAGGAGGAGGAGGATCTTCACATGGTCTCCAGAAGCCACTTGTCATCACTGTAATCGTCTCATGGGTTTACCTGAGAGAGGAGGCTCAAGCTCCCCACAGAGATCCTTGGAATGGGGGGGGGGCAAGGGAGAAATGGATTGAGAAACTCCCCTGTAGAACGTTGAGCATCTCTTCCCCACTCTTCTCTCCATGTTGTACTCAGAGAATGCTCATCACAGTTGTTATAAATGAGACCTCTGCATTCTGGCTGGACTGTGTCTCCCCAGAACACTGGTTATACTTGTGCTTAGCATGGCCAGTGATGTTGACGCATTTAATGCCACTCCTGGTCTGTGCAGGAATTGTTAGTAATACCCATTTCAAAGATGTAGGAACCAATACAAGGGATGAAGCTGTGAAAGTTAAAGATGTAGTTAGGATTGGAGCCCACTCAGTGAAGTCCCTGCATTTATAAATATATATGCATTTATTTATTTGTGTGTGTATATGTATATATATATATATATATATATATATATATATATATATATATATATATGGAGACAGAGGGATAGGGAGAGAGAAGGTCTTGCTATGTTAGTTAGGTTGGCCTTGAACTCATTGTGCAATGTGTGTTGGCCTCACAGTCACTGCAGTCCTCCTGCCTCAGCCTCCCGAGTGCTGGGATTGCAGGTATGCACCACCATGCAAGGCCAGGGCTTTTGCCACTGAGCAATTGGATTATTTCTCCACATCTCCACACTATGCCAGGTGAAATGCCTGGCCATGCTTTATCCCAGCCACACTGGCCATGGTGGTAATTTTTGGTTTAGTGATAGAGATGATTATGGGTTAAAACTTTCACTTAGAGTAAAAGTTTCTGTAACAGCATCCAAAAAAATCTCAAGGGAAGATTTCTGACAAAGATCATAATGGCTCAGCCTATCACAACTCATATGATTTGTATTTCCCTGTGTTTTAATAATAAATTTCTGTTGCTATAAAGTGAATTTTGAAATGCTCACTTCTATAGACTTGTACAGTATTTTTAATGGTAATTTTTTCCTGAAGCTATGATTGCAATTTTAGTTTTTTCCCCTACCTCTTCCCTATGGGATTTGAGCTTTTGCTATATTTTAAAACTGGAACATCAGTATTGTTTGTTTGCTTTTAAGTGAATGTGTTATGTAATCTATCTTATATTATTATATGAAAAGGTCAGAATCTCCTTCACAAATGTTACCTATTCAGTCCCAACAATTAAAGACTTAGATTTGAAGGACTATAAATAGACTACTTTTATAGGTATGCTTTTATATAAAAGAGATTGTAGACACATCTAAGCTAAGTCTAAATTTAACTTTGCTCTACTAAAATAAGTGGGTGAGGTCTGTATTGAAAATATGTAAATCAGTACAGTGGCTGTATTCAAGATTATAGCTATAGTCAGTACTAGAATATTGGCACTTGCCCTAAATGTGTCTCTTTTTATTGACTTCTTTGCATTAGCAGCCTGAACTAAAAAAAAAAAAAAAAAAATAGCATTGATAATACTCCAGTCTTTTAGATGTTGTTTATAAAGGTAGATGTTTTTGTGTATTAATTTCTAACCATTAAAAGGAAATGAATAAAAATTGGAACATAAATGTAGCTTTTGGTAAACTAGGAGATTATTAAAAATAGAGAATGATTTTAGGAAAGAGATTGCTTTAAATTTTTGTTTTTAAAAACAGAGAATGTCCTAGAAAAGGGTCTAGGTGAATCTAAACCATAATGTTCCTCCTAATTGCCTCTGGAATGGATACTGGGATTGGAGGTGGTGGAGGTCATAGACAAGACTATTACTAATTTTTTTACTAGGATATTGTATGCATGCATTCTTCATATAATTAAAACACATGTCTCTAATGCATTTTATTTGCGTCTTAGCCAAGTCCTGATAACCTATAACTTTTTAGGAGCACATTTCTTTTGTCAGGTGAGTTTACCAGACTTAAGCACACTAAGCAGCTCTAGTGGTTTTTGCTAGAAGAAAGGTAAGGAAGGTATGGGGATCCTGGAAACTAAAAGTGAGCAAAGGATCTTACTCATCCAACTGTGAATAATTTTAAAAAGTATTTAAGAAGCCCAAAATAAAAAGCAAAATTCAGATTTCTACTACAGTACTGCCAGGCATAACTTCATTGTAATCTCCCCTGTTGGCCCTGAGTTTTGTATAATTAAAATTTAGGGGCTGGAAATTGTTTTGAGACTTAATTAGAAGTGACAAACCAGAGACATTCCTGCCGGTTAGGGAAGGCTTAAGAAATTCTTATTGGCTAAACTACAAATATGTAACATTTTTCTGAACACTGCATGGTAGTTCAGACTGCCTAAAGGTGACAAGATTAGCTCTGTTTTTCTAGTGAAGTAGTAAAAATGAGATTAATAATTATCAGGCAAAGAAACTTTTCTTGGTTTTTTGCTTGCTTGCTTCTCTCTCTCTCTCTCTCTTTTTTTTTTTTTTTTTTTTACCCTATAAGAAATCTTACCTTGAGTACTTCTGGCTGTGGAGATTGGTGCCTTAATTAGCCACATGTTCTTTTTACCTCCTGGGAAATAAGTACAGGATAAAATTGGGGATCAAGACACAGACGTACATTGACTTAGCACACGCCGCTAAGTAATTCATCAAGGAATGTTGGTAATTAGTACTGCCTCTTTCAACTCTTGGCTTATTTTATAAAACCGGTTGATTTAAAATAATGCCTGCTGATTTATTGCCCACACGTTTCCAGACGGGGACTTGGCTCTTAAACAAAAGCAAGATTGTGCAGTGATGGAAGCATGCCCTCCTGTTTTTTGTGTTTTTACAAATTCTGAAGGGCCATCTACGTCCCCTATTAACTTTGTTGCATTTTCTTTTACCCTGTTCAGCATTTTCCTGGGCTTTCTTTTGTGTCTTGGTGAAGAGAAAGAGTGAGCAAATTAAAAAAAAAAGAAAGAAACCCAGGCCCTTGGAGGTTTTGGATGTGAGGTGCTTGTCAAAGTGTGTTGGCTTAGTGTGGTTTGATGGAATTTAATTTGAATCTTTCGTCTGGTAGTAGCTTTTGGTCTTCTTGCATTGTGAAACACTTGGTGATATTTATGACACCAGGCTAATCTTAAAAGATTGAATTTATAAGATGCACAGGACTATGTGACTTCAGTCTTATAGCTTTGGAATCTAAAGGTTGTAGTTCTAATGTGGATGCCTAATTCAGGTACTTCATTGTGCTCTGAGAGGTGACCATAATCAGTGTCGCTATGTCCAGTAATTAATGTGACCTTGGGCATATTTCTTGTTCTCTTTGGGCCTCAGTATCCTCATCCATAAAATAAGGGTAATAGTGCCTGCTCTGGAGAGTTTTTGTGAGAGATAAATGGGGAACTCGCCAGAGTAGCGCTCTCCAGTAAAATTAGAATGTGTGCCATGTATGCAAATTCAAATTTTCTAGTAGTCTCATGAAAAACAGTAAAAAGAGACAAATGAAATTAATTTTAGTATATTTTACTTAACTAAGCATGATGGCTAATGCCTGTAATCATAGCTAATGGAGGAGGATTGCAAGTTTGATCGCAGACTAGGCAACTCAGTGACTTAGCAAGACCCTGTCTCTATTAAAAAAAAAAAAGAATTAAAAAAGGATAAGATTGGAATTCAGTGTGAAGGTCTGCAGTACCACAATCATATATATATATATATATATATATATATATATATATATATATATGTATCCTTAGAATATTATTATTTCAACCTGTAGTTAGGTTAAAAGTTATTACCAAGATTTTTTTACCTGTCTTTTTTCCATTAAGTTTTTGTATTAAGCCTTCCATACTATCTTCAGAATTGGGTGTTTTATGTCTCTTAACACATTTCAACTTGAACACTAAATTTTCATCAGAATTTTGATTCTGTAAAATTTATAGTTTACATTTTATAAAATTTATAGTTGATAACTGGAAGTATGTTTGAAACAACTTCATGCACTCAATAATTCAATTCCTGTGTCTAAGACAGCCACATCTCCAGGGCAGAGTAACCCCATGGCCTGTGGCCTTTGCATTGGACAGTACAGATAGGGAATGCTCAAGAAAGGGTCCTGCATTGTTTTTGGTAATATATTATATAACAATTTATTATCTATCTGAATATAGTAATATTATTATCATCTCCAAGTTGTCATCTTCATGTATTTCTATTGTACTTACCCAGTACTACTGTTTCATACTGCCCTCTGCCAAGAAAACAAACAAAACTTAGTCATTGTTTTCGGTTTCATAATTCAGAGCCCAGGTTAGCTGACATATCTCATGTCTGGTTGATATTTCCTGTTTTTATAGCAAGCAACAGAGTTACCCTGGGTGACATAGCATTTTTGACTGCCTCTGCCACAGTCTTCCATTCAGACTTGAGCATGGTGACAGTTTAAACTGTCAGTCTTGTGTCTTCCTTGTGCTTTTCGATCCAGGTTCTTTTCAAACCTACATCTGTCACATTTGCATAGCATCTGTGTCCAGCATGTTAAACAGTTTAAAATTTTGGGAATGTTGACATATTTCACCAATGTTCTTGGTGTAAAACAGATAAAAGGGAAATCGTTCTATTTTGGTTTTTCATGTATTTTGGATAGTAGCTTAGTTCATGTGAAGGGTATTGAAAACCTTTTTAGGGGAGTAGAATTTTATGGTGGATGTTTCATTATTCTAGTGTTGTGATGGCAATTTGTTTTCTCCCTGAAAATGCAGTAAATTTTTAGGACATTTCAACATGCCTCATAATTTATTAAAACAGTTCTTCTCTTTCTCTCATTCACTAGACAACCAAATTTTTTTTGACATTTTTGACCATTTATATCAGAAATAAAATCCCTCTAAGGATAAATTATATTTGCTAGTTGCCTTGTTACTCCTTATGCAAACAATGAGTCTGTTATGCTAGAATTAGTAAGCTATGTTAGAGGGATTTAATGTGTGTTCTTCACATAATACTAAGAACCTATAAAGTCACATTCTTGTGCAATTACAAGAAAGCCAAGAGAGAAAAATGTAAAACATGCTAGGATTCTCAGAAGGAAAAAGTATTACATTGTTAGATTTTATAATTTCCTCAGTTTGGGGTCATACAGTATGTTTTCTTAGTATTAATTATTTATTTAAATATTTTCTTATCTTCAGATAATGTATGGTATAAAACATTCAGGCCTTCGCACAGTGGATTTTAGTTTCCTAATAACTGTCCAGGATTGTATTAAAATCACATACTCAAGAAGTTTTCAACTAATTATAGTCTTGATGAAATGGATAATGAAATATTGTAAATATAGGCCATTGTCCCCATTTTTATTGACTTAGGATTATGGATATATCATAGACAAGGAAGAATGCCAATTTTCTGAAAGAATATTTAATTTGGTTACACAAGTTTCAGTTGTTTTGACATGAAGCTAAAGCATCTAGAGCTTAACCTAAAACTGTGCTTTTTGAAAAGTATTCTATAGCTCAGTGTTTCTCAAAGTGTAAACTGGTCCCTGTACCCCTGTATCACTTTTGGGTCTTCATTAAAAAAGAAAAACCAAACTAGAAATTCTAGGATTAGGACTTAATCTGTGTTTTAATCAGCCCTGATTCTAATGCGTTCTCAAGTTTAAGGACCCTGGGTATAAAAATCTAGCAGTTAATTTCAAAGAAACATTTTCAAAATGGGGAAATGTATGTGCAAATAAAGTTTCTTTACTGCGGGCTTTGTGGATTCTTCCACACGTACAGTCACGATAGATCTCCAGCAGTGGTGCAGTAGGCAGGAGCTCTGAGAGAGGAAGGAGAAGACAGAGCATTGCCTAGAATTGACCAGCAGAAATGGGAAAATACTCAGTAGCGGTTTAGCATATTGTTTACATTGAATATATTCCATCTTATGCAAAGTTCATAAAAATAGATGAATCCTCTCGTAGCTTGAGGAAGTGAGCTGAGAATAAAACAATAATTATCAACTCAAAAATTACTTTCTTTGGAGCAGTGTTTCCCACTTTAAAGCCTGGGAAGAAATGGTTGGGCCTTTAGCAGAGCTCTGAGGGCTCAGTGAATCCATTTGCCAAAAAATATTTGCAAATTGCATGTGTATCTCACATACATGCATCTCTTTATCAAATAAATGTAGGTGTTGCTGTGATAAAGTATGAATTGATAACAAAGCCATATCTTTCATTTTTTCCTGTTTTTAGGCATTTTCTTGTTTAATGAAAAGCAAAAGCACAACTGATATAATGTTTGACTTTTAAAAGTAGGTAAAAACCGTTCTTAAAAAATGTAGTATTTAATGCTGAAGAGCCATATTAAATACACAGTCAAAGTGAGCAGAAGGTTCAGAGATGTTCTGTTTACCCTGTGACCCACATATGCTCAGCTTCCCCCAATAGTACCCGCCCCCGCAAATGGTGCAGTGAATCTACATTTATACATTATCATTACCCAGAGTCCATAGTTTATGTTCAGGCTCACTCTGGATGCATATCCTGTGGATTTGGAAAAATGTTTGCTGTACATCTACCATTACTGTATGACACAAGGTACTTTTTCAGTGCTCTAAATACTCTCTGTGTTCTACCTGCTTCTCTAAAGTAAAAAGCTACTTCTTTTTAGGAACTTTTTCTTCAAAAATATATCCAATGTTATTCAAATTTTACTTTTGAAATTTACTTTTAAAAAATAGAGCTAGTAACATGATCACACAAAGTGACCTTTTTGGCTAGTTTCTCCACTGGTTGGAAGAGGGAAAAAAAGGTCACTTCAAGATGCTCCACTCAAAAGACCAGCTGTTCCTGATGCCAGGGTGTACAGCCATGTCTTCCCAGCACACTTCCAGGCCAGCCTTAGAAGAGACCTGGATTCTGCCTCGGCTGTAAAGGGTACTTTGCATCCACCTCCTTATCTCCCTCCAGGTGTTCGTAATTACCCAACAGGAGAAGAAAGTCCAGAGCCACCTGGCATGCTTCTGAGGACTTCTGCCCTGAATCATAAATCTTTCCTAGACTTCTGTTGTGTTTTAGGATTTACATATTTCAGTTAAATTTCATTCAAAGAACTGCCCAGAGGCCCCGGATTATGGGCTGCACATTGCCGTCTGGTTGTGGTATGCCTGTTGAAGTGTGTGTGCTCAATTCTTTTTGAACTCAGTTCTCTTGCTGTATAATGAGGATAATAAAAGTCCCTATCCTATAGGATCATTTGAGAAACGAGTAATATGCTACTTGCAAAGCACTTAGCGCTGACCCTGGCTCATTACTCACTGCTGATAGCTGTCATTTGCTTTTCGTACAGAAACACACAGTCCACGGTATTTACCCTATACTGTAGGTTCCTAAGAAGTGATGGAAAGGTTAATGCATTGGCACATGGTGAGGAAAGTTGATTCTACATATGATCAACGATTAAGTTTTCTAAAGGTATATGAAATATATGAAGATTCTTTCAATGAAGCACATTTCAGCAGCAGGAATTTTTTATTCTTAAAAACCACCTTTCAATACAGGTTCTAACAAATTTTTTGTAGGGAAAAGAAGGTTAGTGAGATGCTTGACCACCATTTTTTTGATATACAAAAAAGTCATAATTTATGTTAATAAAGCACATTATAATTATGCTGAGATCCTATTTTGATATTATTTTTTAGTTAGTGTTGGCTACCATTTTTAACTATCCTTCAGAATATACCTGTTATTTAAGTCTTAAATAATTTTGATTATTGACAACCATATAAGAGAATTGTTAAATCTTTACTTATAGAAAATTTTGGGAAAAGTGATAAAAAAAAAAACTGGGATCAAATTTTCCAGAAAAATTAATAAAGATGTTAGGCTTTAAAAATGCTCCCTTATTCTGAAATCCATTTATAAGCTGAGAATTTTGGCTAGGTATGAGTGACCATTCATGATTCTATGAAGAGCTAACTTTTTAAAGCTTTATTATTTTTTATTTTTATTATTTCTAGGCAAATAGAGGTTCAAAATACATTTAATCACTGCCTCTTAGCCAGGGCCCACATTACCAGTTAACCAATAAAAACAAGTAACCTGTGTTCAGAGTTTTTGTCACTATTCAATTTAGAGTTTTCATATTGATAAATCGATATAGTAATCTGCAATCAAATTCCATAATCTTTTTGATTTTGCCTTTATGTGTTTTGACTCATTTGCTGTGGGATTATATAACCTCTTCCTTACAGGCTGTGTCTGTTTTGTTTCTAGTCTGAGATTCTACCATCCCGCTCTGTGACCCTATCTTGTAATGGATATAGAAGTTTAACCCTTCTATTTTTTAGTTTTTTCTTTTTAGTTTTTAGAAACATATCACCTTGAGTGTTGTGTTGTCAGTACTAGTGCCATGATGACCTTTGTGTTTGCTACTAAAATATTTATTGTTACTTTCATGATACATTGTGTTTTGAAATAAGGCCAAAGGCCATTCTTTTCAACAGATACTATTGCAAATTTTGCTACACTTGCTAAGGCAGCCACAAGCTCAAGCTTACATACATATTACACCATACTTCTCCATGGTCCAGAAGCAGGACCTTGGAGAAGTTGCCTTTCTGGGCCTTGGTCTCCCCATCTGAGTAGTCTCAGATTTTCCTCCTCACTCTGACATACAAGGAACCATTCCTTTTTTCTTGAGAGGTGTACACTTGTTGGTCAGGAAAGTCTCATTTGTGATAAGATGAAGGTGATGAAGGATTTGAAAAGCCCTTGACAGAAACTGGTTTGTTTTGATTATTAGATACACACATGGAGTTGTCATGATAAAGAAGTGTAGTATATGTAATGTGGTTCCACTGTGGTTAAACACCAGTTTCTCCTTGAGGGTGGCTACAGGTGAGTCAGAAAACCTCTTGTTACTTAGACATTCTGTGATCTTGTCTATATGTAATTTGTTAATTATAATAATGTTAATCATGGCTATTATTTACTGCATTTCTGAGGCTCCCCTGAAGACCTTTTAAGCAGGGATTGAGCCCAGATACATTAGGGATATATAGCAGGGTAACCAGTCTCACTGCCACCATTTCATGTACACCAACCTCTAAAACTCCATGTTAAATATTCTCATGTTTGTTAAATCTGATGCTCATATTTATCTCTGACAATTTGTCATCGTAGAATGTAGCTTTTATGTTCTTGTACATATCAAACAGAAAATGGACACTAAGCACATACATCTGTGTTAAATATCATTTACTTCTGTATGCATTTTGCTTTTTCTGTCAGTTTAAGTATGAACACTGATTTTTTTCCTCTCCTTAAGAAAGAAGACAGGGAGCGGGCTGTTGACTAATTTGCTCTTAAAGACTGTCCTTTTTCAGTGATCATTCAACTTTTCCTTCTTTTTCTGACCTTGGAAAGTTATAATAGCCCTCACACTTCTTTCTTCTCTGTTTATCTGTTCTTCCCTTCCTCATGCCCAAATCTGAAATTACATTGACTCCTTTGCCAGAATCCTAGCTCTGTCCTTAGAGAACCTTGAATAAATGACTTCGTCTTTTCTCTGAATCTTAGTTTCCCAATCTGTAAAGTGGATCCACCCTATTCTGTTGCACTGTAATGCAAATGTTATAGGTAAGTATAGCATGCTATTCCTTTTGGTCCATTTTATATAGCATGCAATGTTGGAAGCAGTCAGGGCCACTCTTGTCATAATTAGGCAGAAAGCTTTAGTCACACATAAAAATATTAAGAAAATTAAGTTTGGTATCTACCCAGCATCTCTGCCTCCTTCAGGCTCAGCACGATCTGGCCACAGGAAGGGCTTGGCTTCTCGGCATGTTCTGTTCTCTGCAAGTGTGGGGAGTGCAGAGGAACCAACCAGCAAGGCCCTGCTGTCCCTGTCAACCATGCATTCATCAAGAGGGCTACATCTGGATCACATTTTTAAAGCATGACTTTCTTGAAGTACTCACCCTGCGTGTCTGCCTCTGGGGAGGAGCCTCAGACCTGGGTGTGAGGCCCTCTGGGACAGAAGTGTCGCCTACACATGCCAGTAGAAGTTTAACCAGCTGGGGTTGAGGGAGTGTTTGCTGGTTGTTGTTATTCGTGCTCTGGTTGCAAAGGTCCATAGGTTTTGAGGGGACTGCCCTGACCTTCTCTGCTCTGTGTGCCCTGCCATTCACAGCGTGTGATTTTTGCAGAGCACACCATATTTTCAGGATTGGGTAGATGGAATCAGAGCACAAACAAGTGAACCAACTACAGAACTGTGCCAACAAAGTGAATGGATGCGTGGAAAGTACATAGCATAGCTCTCTGGGTGGTTGGTTACCTGTGAACGGAGTTCCCAGGGACAAGGAGGAAAGCGCCCAGTAGATGGCTAGTCCTGGCTAATGCTTCTCACACTCTCACTGTTGCTTCTTCAGTAAGAAGGCTCTTGGCTTCCTTGGAGGTGCTGTGGCTGCCAGAGGGAGCAAACTCAGCCTTGGAAAGGCCTGGGGAGAGGAATGAAGTGACAGTGCACATTCTGGGAAAGGGTTTGAAGCAGGGAAATCCAAAGGGGTGGCAGGTAAATCTGACAGCATTGGGAGCTGAGGCTGGAGCAGTGACGGGGACCACTGGGATTGGGTCATCATCCACATCGTGTGTTTATTTTTCTTCCTGTTGTGGTCTTTGTTTTCCTTTTAAAGGAGAAGTATGTAAAGGCAAACTTCTCTGGGAGTAATAGAGATGAGTATATTGTTCTCATGTAAATATTTCATTGGAAGTAAAGTGGCTGGTTAAAAGAATTAAATGGTAAACCTTAATAGGTGAAGAAAAGGAAAAAGGCGTACTACCATATACATCCTCACACAGAAAGAGACTGAATAAAATAGAAATTAAGAAGGCAGTCTATACCAGGAGTTAGCAATGTCTGTAAGCCAGGCCCTGCCTCTACCTCTTTTGTAAAATTATTTTCAGAGTACAGTCAACTCATACCTTTTCATATGGCTTATGTTCGCACTGAGGCAACAGTGGCAGCTCTGGTACTGCAACCAAGACCTCATAGCTTGAAGACTGAAAGTCCTTTCTCTGTGGCCCTAAATAGAGAAGTTGGCTGACTGCTAATAAGTAATAGACATGGGTTTCAAATCTTTGGGAGTTGAGGTTATATTTGTTTGTTCCCAATGATATGCTGGGCATTTTACATTGTATCTAATGCATGGTAAGATCTACATAAATTAATATTCATTGAATGAATGAATAAGTGACAGTGAATGAATGAATGAACAAACAAAGTAAAAGCGTTTGAATTATGGTTATTCTGTGCTGTTTAGGGTTATTCTGCACTGATTCTAACAAAAGGGTTGAGTAGGAATTAATAGATGACACAAGAATATGCCAAGTGCCAACAGCATATGAGGGCATCCTTTTTCATTTGAGAATATAACAGATTTTTATGTAATCTTCACAACTCAGCGGTAAAGGCTGGGCTAGCCAGATTTGAGCTGTATAGAGAAGGCACGGACCTGCACTGCGTTTCTGAACTGATCAGAGTAGATGACCTGAGAATGATTCTCATCTCAGGGGAGGGACTGTTGTTCTATTTGTTTCCTCCAAGCACTTCAGAAAACCAGTGGCACGGATGCACCATGTCTGCCAGGCAGAAGAACATGGACATTTCTGGTAAAACCTCCCTGGAGAAAACTCTCCTGGGGAGAATTCTCCTTAGTCTCCTGCTAGAGACTAAGTTGTTTTCTTTTTCACAGGAATTTCTGGACCCAACAATTTCCAGGCAAACGGGAAAATGTAGGTGACTTCTGAAACGAATGATTTTCAGGGCCAATGTCTTCAGGGTTACTTTACCTCTGGGTGGTTGCTGCTCTTGGGATCTGCCTGGGGACAGGACTGCAAAACAGACAAATATTTCAAATACTTCCTCTTTTCAAAACTCTTTCCACACTTCTGCTGCTGCACACTCCTGTCTTCAGGTTTGATCAGTCACAGAAGCCTTGCTAAGAACTATTTATTTGCATGATTCCCTCCAGAAGTCTTTGCACATTAAGAGGACTTGATTACTGCCAGGAAGGAGGTAAAGATAAAATGATGGCTTTTCAAAGGCACTAGAGGGGCTGATGGCCAGACCCAGTGGTCTCTGCCCTACTCCAGTCACAGTGGGCAAGCGACCCTCTCCGCTCACAGCTAATGCCCACCTTATCCAGCCTCATCGTAGCCAGTTTATTTGGGCATCAATAATAATCTTTCTACATAGAATTAAAAATTATTATACTTCCCCTTTGTTGTCACTTACATGCTCCTCTTTCTAACCTCGTCACCTTTTGTTTCAAGAGTCCCTCCTTAATTAGTCTTGCATAAAGTATGTGGTAAAATTACCTGTGCTGCTTCTCCTGCCTGGCCCTGTTTAACCAAACACCTCCCACTCACATCTTGTTCTTTGCATTTGTCCTGATTGACTCATGAGGTGACACCGACTGACATTTGCAAGCCAGTGACCTTCTTTTTGAGTTAGAATTGTTAAAAGCTGAGAGAATAGAGTGAAAAGGAGTAGGCAGAAGCAGGTAGTTGGCCCTTTCTTCATGAGGAAGGATGCAGAGGAGATACATGTATCAAGAGGAAGTTATGCCTATTTTGGCAATATTTAGCCAGGTAATTTGTCCAGGAATGAAAGTAATGTAATTAAGGTAAACAAAGCATGAGGCACAATGCTCATTCAAGGAGAAATGAGATAGCTCGACAGAGGGAAAAAATGACTGTACAATGTCTACTGTAAAATGTTTACGAAATTATTGAACTTGTTACCCATTAAAAATAGAATGTATTGGGAAAAATGGATCCAAAGAGGAAAAATGGATTTAAAATATGTGAGGAACTAGAAGCAATCCTTTGTGCATCTCCATGAAAAAAAAGTTGTTTTGAATTAAAAAAAAAAAAAAAAAAAAAAAGAACCAAAAGAACCCAAAAAACCTGTGAGGATGAGTGAGATATGTGTGAAATACATTGAGCTCTTATAGGTGAAAGCTGCTACTGTCTAACTTTGTTTTTTTCTTTTTTTCCTTAGTCCATAACTTGGGGTTTCATTGTAATTTTCAGCAGAATGCCCCTCGAACAGCTAGATCAAAGCAATGGCTCTTTAACCAAACTTGCAGTGATATGAACCAATATGGCTTTTTAAAAAACTGATACCTCTTCAGTCAGAATTTTTTTCTGTGTTAAAATTCATGCAATTTACTTTTAGTTAGCAACTTTTTTTCTAAACATAAATAGTGTATTAATAATGCAGTTGTTTGGGTCTTTTTAAAAATATTTCTTTTTTATAACAGTTTTTGCCATTGCCATTTTACTTAGATTTAGAAGAGTTTCATAGATTTGAATACAGTCTTTTCAACTTACGAACCCATTTTAGCCATTGTGCCCCTAGCTCTGCCTTTGTGCCCGTCCTTCCATCCTCCCGCAACTGCAGACGCCGGACTTTTGCTGTTGCTTAATTCTTTTTCTCCCGGTGGCCCACAGTCTTAATTGCTTATTTGAGTCAGAACAACTGGTTGTATCCTCTGAGTGACTCCATACTCTATTACAGATTGTAACCAGAAGAGGAAATTAATTATATACTAAATTCTGCAAAAGACATTTTAGATCTCCTCACCTATCTAATTCACAGATTCACAGGAATACTCAACAGTAATTTGAGCCTCTGAGACACAGCATATGCTGAACAGAGCCTCCCATCTCCATGTCATTAAACACTCCTGTGGTGTAGGCGATTAACTGACCCATTTATCCCATCAGGTGTCTAACTTGCAAGAGAAAGTGTCACAGACTCCAACTTGTCCTCAACTCAGAATCTGTGTGGGAGTCCAAGGGGAAGCTGCAGCTCTACTCAGTTAAACTAAGTGGCTGCAGAAGTAGTAGTTCTGTGATTTACTTTAAAACTCTCCCTTGCCTTGGAAATTCAGTTGTGGTCCATTCTTTTTGGCAGTGGACAGAGGACCTTACTTTCAAAGAGTGTCTCCCATGTTTGGTAAAACAGAACAGAGAGAGGTACCTGTCAGCGGAACTGAGACTTTTTACATCAAAGTCATGGCATCTACTGGGAAAAAATACATTCATATCATATGGCTATTTCTTCCTTTAACTTTTCTTTAGTTTGTCCTCCAGTGATGGATAATGTTTATCAACAAAAGATTTCTCATTTTTCCCACTTCAATTCATAAGGCTATGACTGTTAACTTCGTACTTAATATATTTATACCTAAAGCTCAGATTGAACTTCATGAGAGTGTAGGTCTTATCTGTTTGGTTTTCTACTGGGTCCACAACATCTAGGAGACTACAGAGGCTTATTACAGGCGTAATAAATATTTACTGAATGAGTATGCAACTTAACTCCTGCCTCGTTCTTCAGTCCTTGGTTTTTATGTTTGAGTGGCCTAGCTGTCCAGTGGGCTTGTGTGGGTGATTGATATTTTCCTCCACAGGAAAGGTTAAACAGATAGCTCATTCTGGTATAAAATAGGCCCCTTTGAAAATCAGCCTGAGGCTCTTTTTTTCTTTAATATATGATGCTGGTTTGATCTTTGGACAAAAATACTTCTTTTAAGTACTGTGTAGTTTATAGTTATATTCATAACCTCTGGAACACCAAAATGGTAACACATTCAGTTCTTTGTCTTTTTCTTGGTTATTGACTCGCTTTTTGACTTGGTTGTTGGCAGTTCAGGATATTTATTTAGTTGGAATTGCTTCTGAAATGTTTTAATGTATATTTTTTTTTAGGTAAAATGCCAAAAACATCAAGTAGGTTTATTTCAAAATTAAAAATAAAATTTCTCTGTTTTTTTTTTTTGAAATAGTAGTTCGGAGACTGCATTAATGATTTTTTCTATCATATTTCATTATTTCTTATTTTGTTGGTAGATATTATAAAGATATGGACTCAAAGAGTTTAGGGACAAGATTTCTCTTTTTGATCACTTTTTATAGGGTTTAAGATCAATTATTATGAAATCATAAAAATAAAATGATGATGTGTACCATAAGAACCATTTTTCACTATGACACAGGCCTACTTTGGGTTGTGACTAGTAATTTCCAAAGTAGCTAATCTTTAGAATACCCTGGCATGCATTTAAGAATAAAAGTAACCATGTCCAGATCCGGAGGCTGTGAGTGGGCTTGTCATCTGTATTTTTTAAAACCTCCCAAGCAGCTTCAGGTGATCATGAAGTCTAGTTTAGAACACAGGATTAGCGAGTTCAAGGTCATCCATGTGATTTGCCTCTTTGCCTCTCTATCTGTCCCTGTTTGTTTCTCCCTTCTATCTTCCCTCCCATTCCCACCTTTCTTCTTTTCCTCCTTCACTGCCTTCTTCCTCTTTTTTCTCATCTTCTTCCTCCTCTTCTTCCTCCTTCCTTCCCCCCTCCTCATTCTTTTGAGCACTGGTGATTGAACCTAGGTTATATACACTGAGCCGCATCCTCAGACCTTTTTTCATTGTATTGTATTGTACTGCATTATATTGTGTTAATTTTTTTTTGAGGCAGGGTCTTGCCAGGTTGCCCAGATTGGACTCAAACTTTCAATACTTCTGCCTTAGCTTCCCAGTAGTACTGGGTTTTCAGATGTGCACACCATGTCTGACTGGAGGCTTCTTTTTTAATTTAGTGTTTTTCCCTCATCATCAGGGATGTCGTTGAGTTGCTTCCTGAAACTGAGTAATCTTTTCCAGTATCCACTGGAGCTGAAATTCAGAAACACAACTCACATCTAGAAGTAAAGCCTCTTGATCTTCTTGCTATAGATGATGTTTCAGCAACATCTAGGGAAAGAACTCTGGAATGAGATTGCGTGAGTCTGGTTCTGCTGCCCCTGGGTGCTACACGTGCAATCTTGGAAACAAAATTATCACCCGCTCTGAGAGCTTCTGTTTTCCCATGGGCAAAAAGGCATTACTAATAATTGTAAGGTTGGTGGAGCATTATATTACATATTGTCTATGCATGCTAAAAAGGTAAGCACTTAGTAAATGTCAGTGGCCGTTATTCTTATTACAAATTTTGAATGAAAACTCTGGAAACTACTTGCCATGTTTGGGTTGAAGCAGTGTTGATCATGGTTGTTCATTAGTTCTTATCTCCTTTTATACCTTCTGGAATTTTATTTCTTCATTTCACACACATACACTTCGTTACACACACACACACACAGACACACACACACACACGTGTGTGTGTGTGTGTATAAATAAATAATGTGCCAAGCAAGGAATCAGCATTGAAGATGCATTAATGAACAAAAGAGGCAAAACATAAATTGCAGTTTTAAAAATGACAATTCACTGCCTTTCAATAGCCCTACCACGTAATTATAACAAAGATTGGAAGAACTGACTTGTGTAATCATTTTTAGATTTTGTATATTTGCCAACCCCAGGTGCCAGCTGGCATGAAAAATAGATTTAGCAATTTTGGTATCATTCTATGTGGCTCTTGATCTGTCTTTTTGTCTCCATTCATACTTAACCAAATCTTGCCCAGCCAGTAAGCCCCAGTTCAGTCCCTGGCTCCTATGTGAAACATTCCTCTTTTATTCCTCCATCTCTCCATATGCTCTAGTCTTCACTTGCCCCTGTCAGTATTTTGTTTGTATTCCACTTGTACTCCCTATTCCTTTTTCTTGTACACTACCATTAGTTGGTTTCACCATTTCAGACTATAAGAAATGGGAGAGATGGGCCATATGGCTTCTATATCATGCATGCCCTGGGTCTTAGAATAGTCTCAAATGTCTATGTTAAGTAATCTGTATGATGAGTTAATTGGGAAAAAAAAATCTCAGTCTACAAGTGATCTTCCCCTCTTTTCACTCCTCTGTAAAATGGGATTTAAAAAAATACCTACCTCACAGGCTGCTAAGAATTCCTGCGACAATACTATAGAGGGAAATGTTAGCACAGTGCATTTGTAGTGAAATTTCAAAATCTTCGGGTTTTATTGAGGCATAATTCACATACGATAACCTGCACATTGTAAGGATCCAATTGATAGATACGATGTAACTACCTCTGTGAAGTGATGACTACAGTCAAGATCACGAACATATTTTTGTACCTCTTTGTAACCCCTCTTTTGCTCCCCAGCTTGGCCTTCTCTCTAGTCATCAGGCAACCATTGACCTCTTCCACTATGTATTAGTTTATACTTCCTCTAGTTTGATAAATATGGATACGGTATATACTTTTTTGGAGGAAGAGTCTAACATCTTTCCCTCTGCATAATTAATTGGAAATGCAGTGACGCTGTAGCATGTATCAGTATCCCATTCATAGTGCCAGGTAACATTCCTTTGTGCAGATACTGGTTGTCCATTCATCTGTTGGTGGACATTTGGTGCTATTTCTAGTTTTAGAATATGAAAAATAAAGCTTCTGTGAACATTATCATATAAGTCTTGTGGGTGTGTCCTTTCATTTCTTTGGGGTAAATACCTGAAAATGGAGCAGTTGAATCTTATAGTAAGCATATATTTAACTTATTAAGAATGTGCCAGACTTTTTTCTAAACATTTTTAGCATTTTAATTTTATATTTTCATCAGCAGTGTGAGACATCACTTTCCTTACCTCCTCTGCAGCGTTCGGTGTGGTTGGTCACTATCATTTTTCTGACAGATTTGTATCTTGGAGGGTGTAAATAATATCACACTATGGTTTGCATTTCTCTAAAGATTAATAATGTGGAACATTTTCTAAGGTGCTTATTTGCCATCTGTTCATTTTCTTTTGAGAGGTTTCTATGCAAAGCACTGGTCAATTTTTAATTGGGTTATGTTACTATAGTAGTAGAGTTCTTTATTTGTTCTAGAATGTAGCACATATATACTTTGTAAATATTTTCTTCCAGTTTGTGATTTGTCTTCTCTTTTTTAAATAGTCTCTGGAAGAGAAAATGGTTTTAATTTTGGTGAAGTCAAATTCATCAATTTCTTCCTTTATCATAGTTTTGGTGCCACATGAAGTCTTTGCCCAACCTGAGTTCATAACGATTTTCTCCTATGTTTTGTTCAAGAAGATTTACAGTTTTATGTTTTATGATTTATTTTAATTTTTGCATATGTTGTAAGATATGAATAAAATTCTTAATTTTGCCTATGGATATCCAGTTGCACCAGTATCATTTATGGGAAAGACTATTTTGTCTCCATTGTGTTGCCTTTGTACCTTTGTTAAAAATTAGTTAATCATATGTGTGGGTCTATTTTTGAACTCTTTACTGTCTCATTGTTCTATGTCTGTGTATATTGACCTCAATTCCAAACTATCTTGACTACTTAAGTGTTTTAGTAAGTCTTAGAATCAGGTATATTTGTCCTCCAATTTGTCTTTATTTGTTATTATTGGTAATAAAATTAATGTATACTACTTGTGTATGTGATGTCAGTCTTTGGAAATATAAAACTGAAACTTTGATTTCTTGCTGTGGCTAATAAGTGCCGTGATATTTGCATTCTACATGTTCCCTCTCTCTTAAGGAAATTCATCTGTGGCATTTCATAATTCTCCCAAATAGCTGAAAGATGAATTACATACAAGTGTACTTGTGTAATCTTAGCTTTTTAAGTCTTAAGTTTAGGCAATCTTTAATAGTGTAATTACTTAGCATTTAGGAAATAACTTCAGAGTGCTTGTAACTGATCAGACGCTGGTTGACACTGAAATGGGTGATAGAATCCATCCAGGAGGACTATAGTTGGGTTTTTGTCTTATTTTATGAGATACCCAGATGGAGAGCATCTGGAATAGGCTGGCATCCTGTAGACTGTTGGGTGTGACTTTTGACAGGAGCTGGAATCACACTCTTTTTCCTGCATCGTTGCCACAAATATGCAGTAAGTGCAGTAGTTTAATATGTGCTCGCCACTGTATTGCTTGCTTTACATAAATTGTCCTATTTAGCACTTACATTGTCAAAGTGAGGTAGGCACTGTTAATACCTGTTTTGTCTGAAGAGAAATTTGCTCAAGGACATGCAATTAGAGGAAACAGAACTAAAATTTGACCCTTTTCTCCTTTCTGTCTATCATCTTATGTTCCTAATTATTATACTGTAATACCCTTAGTACTAAAGAATGAAAGGAATTCAGACTTAAAATTCATTGGTATCTGTAATTCCTACTTTGAGCATCTAAAATATTCCTATATATTATCTCTTTTGAACCACTGATGAGAAAGATGGGGGCATCTAGAGATGGGGCCCTCTGAGTAGAACCGGTTGAATAAATACTGGAAATGAATCACTTACTCATTAATTCAGTACATTTCTATTGGGTATCTATATGCCAGATACTGTTGTAACTACTGGGGATGCATCAGTAATCAAACAAAAACAAGGGTCATTCTTTCATAAAAGGTATATCCTATAAGGGGAAAACACATGAAGGATAAGTTTGAGATAAAGCAGGTGAAATTCATTCCTGTGTTGGCTATACCATCCTCCTGAGATGCCTGTGTAAAGGCTGGCATTGCATTGCCAAAATGTATTGGAAATCATTTCTGATTTCAGAAGGTGACCCACCCTACTATGCTTGGCAGTCTGGGCACTAAATTTGGGTAGTGCCCATGGCTTTAGATCATTGCTTCTCTTTTCTAGAGTGTATTTTCCCAGGCCATGCCTTTTTCCATGAACCTTTTGCATTTCTGAGGGCAAATCCCGCTAAACACAGTCATTGCTCTTGAGGATAAGCAGGTCTGTATGAACACAAGAAAAAAACATGTTTCTGCTGGGTGTTCTCAAAGTTGACTCATGCAGTGCTTAGAAACAGAGAATATTGAAGATGATTTTTGAAAGAAGAAAGGAAATTATCTCTTATTTTAATGATTTTATTTCAAGAGCTAGGAAGGTAAACCAAAATCTTGATGTCTTTTTTTTCCCCTCTAAAATTGTTTTGTAGATGATTTGTGATATTTGTCTCACTCTTTTTGCCTGTTGGGCTTGTTGTAGAATACAGGGTGGATACGCCAGACAGAAAGATACTGTAATGGAAATGTATTCAGGGTAGTTGGTTGGGTTGCCCAAATAACTCTGGGGTTATCACTGAATTTTATTTATTGTTTGCTTGTTTGTTTATTTTTGTATATGTTACTGGAGATTGAACCCAGGGCCTTTGCACTGAGCTACATTCCCAGCTTTTTTTTTTTTTTTTTTTAAGGCAAGGTCTTGCAAAGTAACCCAAGCTGGGTTCAAACTTGCAGTCCTGTCTTAGGCTCCCAGAGCGCGGAAATTACAGGAGTACACCCCCAAGCCTGGCAGGATGCCATTGTAAGCAACAAGAAAACATTCCAGAAGGAGCTGTGCTCTCCCTGAACACAGGAATGCCTTCTCACTGTCTCCAAGGCTGCTGAAAAGTGGAGAATGGTTTCCATTTCCCTCTCTGCCTGATGAAATTGAAAATAAAACCCCATGTTTTGTATCAGATATTGTTACTTCCTTTGTTAGGAGTTTTTAAACTAGCCTTTCCTTCTTCATCGAGCTCCCTTCTGATTTTGTTTTTGTGTTTTAATAAATATAATAGTATTTTAAAAGTATTGAAAGAAGAGTCTATTATCAAAATGAGTTGATAGTAACTTTTTTTGTTGTTGTCGTTGTTTGCCACATAGATGTTTGTGATTCTGTGGTTTGTTTACTACACTGCAGTTCAGTCTTTTCCAATCATGTAGAGGAATGAGTGCACCACACTGCTGGTAATGTAAGTTGGTGCAGTTCCTGGACGGAAATCTAACCAAGCACATCAAAGCTTCTGTGGTTTTTTAATGTTCTTTGGGTTTATTTTTTGTCCTTAGGAGCAAGGAATAAACAACAGTTGAGAATCTCTGTTTCTACAAGAGAAAAACAAAGTTTCTTAAGATTTGTATCTGAGTTCCTTTATACTGTCAGTTCTGCTTTTGAGTTGAGATTATTTCTTTGATAAAATTAAATACATCCTTAGAAATTATATCTTTGGTGTTTATGGTATGAGGATGTGATGATATCCTTTGCCAGTTGCTAAGTTCTGTTAGAATTTTAACTAGTCTTTTGAGAGACACAGTATTAATGAAACAAAAAGTTAATGGGCAAGCACTCAATAGAAAAAACAATGTTGATAACATAAATGACAATATAGGATTAGAATAAAGAACTCTAAATATCCATAAGAGTATAGTAGAGTGAAAGAGGATTTGTAATTTACAAAACCAATAACCAAATACTGTTAAAATAGTTTGGCAGGTCTTAGCCTAATAATGATATGTTGAGCAAGAATAGGGAAATCACTAACTCATACAGATTGTACTGAAGCTTTGGAAACCATTCAGCAACGTTTAGTAAAGCTTTCATTGTATGTAACCTATTACTAAGTGATTCCACTTCAAAGATTGTACACTAAAGAAACTAAAGAAGACATACAAGAATGTTCATTGCAGTATTATTTGTTTTTGCAACAAATTTCAATCACCCTAACTGCATCAAGAAGGACAAGGATTACAAAGAACAGGTAGGAAAAATAATTGAATTAGATATGCGTGTATCACCATTGATAGGTCTCAGAAAGTAAGAAAGTGGTGAGTAATTGAGTAATAAAAGCAAATTCAGACAAATATTCCTTTGGTCTATGCGTATATAATATTTAAAGAAAATCACACAAAATAGCGTAGATACTTAATAGGTGCTATGCTAAATACACACTGAAACATGGATTGAATGAAGACAGCTAATTCTGGGTACTAGTTGCCTCTGGCAAGGGAAGGTTGGGTAGGGGAACCTGTGAAACTGTTATCTCTAGTGTTCAAAGGCAAGCATGGCAATATTTTAACTTTTTTTCTTTCTAGCAGACAGGAAAATGTCTATTACTATAGAATACGAAATGTAAAGAAATATTTTTAAAGGTAGGAAATATTTTAAGGGAAAAAATAATGTGAGACATTTCAACAAAAGAATCCTGAAGTACTCATCAGAAACTTGCCATCACTGTATTTGCTTAATTAGCTTCCTCGCCTGCTGCTTTGGATAGATATCATCTAGTCATCTTCTCTGTTACTCTTTTCCCTCACTCTGTATTTTTCAGGGGAGAAACTTTGCCTATGATTTCTTTGGAGCTAAGCCTCAAACTATGTACAAAAGAAAGTGTGATAATCACTTTAAAAGTTGCTTTACAGAAATTGTTAGAGAGCTTCGCAAACCTTTTGGAGTCAGCTTAGGCAAAGATGTGGTTAATGAGCCCTTGGAGCCTCTGTTGATGTCAGGATAAGTAGAATAGCCTTTTGCAGAGACTTTGGGCAGCAGCTATCAAAACGTAAGCAGGCGCTCTGTCCACCTGGTGTCTACCTCAATGACCCCACTCTTCAAAAGGCTCTTATAACGAGGCAGTGTGTTCACAGTGCAGGAATATCCAATTCTGCCTTACTTATAATAGAGAAAATTAGGAACAACCTAAGTGCCCTTCAGTCTGGAGGTGATTAAAGACTTATTAATAGAATGGAATTGTCTGTTGTGTTAATACTTTAAAAGATCAAGTTTCGGAAAAATAAACACTATGAAACCAGATGTTTGTTTTAAATGCATATATTGTGTATGTGTGATTGTGTTTTAGCTCTATTTGAATTAGACTATAAGTAAGCGTAGACAATGCATGGAACTCTAAAATTGACTACTTCTAGAGAGTAAAAATGAGAGTGAGGGCTTTTTGTTTTATCTTTATATATGTCTTTAAGGTTTTTAAATAGATTTATTCTATAATTGTTTAATGAACAATGCCAGTAGCATTACTAATGTTTGAACGGCATTTCTGTCTAAAAACATGAAAAAAACATATTATGTGTTTTATGTTTTGTACGACTATTTGTCTGCAGGAGATCAGTTCTTCTTCCCTGAGAGAGCTCGCTTGCCCTGCGTTTATAGTTGAGGTTGTTCTAAAAACAGAAAAAGCCAAGGTAATGGAGCAGTGATGATGGTGCTTAGTTGAGTTTGCATGAAGGTGACTCAGGGTTTAGCCCTTCAGATGCTTGATCATCACATGCGGTGACTGACTGTGTCTTGTGTGTAGTAATGCCGTTGACTCTTTAGATATAAGTAATAGCACAGTCCACTGGACAGAGGAGAGCGCTGGTGTTCCATAAGTGCCACCAATGTGTAAACTAAGCCAGCAATTTTACATCACCCTAATGAACGTATTAATAGCCTGATAAAACTAAGGTGCATGAACTGTGGAGGTGGTGGTGCCTAGTCAGCCTTTGCATATTCAGGGCAACATAAAGCTGTAAGAGCTTTCAGCAATGCAGTATAGATTTGATATTGTGCTTTTTATTAACTGTGACCCAATGGATTATGGCACTTTGGATGAGAAGGGAAACTCTGCCCCTGTTTGAAATATGGATTAGCAAAGCGATTATTCTCCAGAGAAGTTGTTTGCTTGGCTTTCCCCTGTTCTTTCTTCAGTGGTTGCCCTCCTCTCCTGTTCCTTTGCTACACAGACAGACAGGCTGACAGACACAAAGACAGGCACCTACACACCCCCACACACAAATTCATACTCGTCAGATCTTTAAACAATTAAACAATTTTTTTTCAAAGAACAGTTTTGTATTTCAGAGAAGGGCACAGACTTCAACTGGGTCACACAGTGAAAACCCTCCAACAGATGAGCTTGACACTCATTGTGTGTTTGGTGTATGTCTGCACAAATTACTACTTTCTCTGGCTTTGGACTATCTCATCTGCTTGTGAGGTGGCATCAGTGGCACTTACCTGCCTCAGTGGAGCATTGGGTCAGTGTCGTCACCATGCAGTGAAGGGGTAAGTACAGGAAAAAGGGAGATTGCCAAGAGCTGAGGAGTTCCGCAAGGAGTGCATTGCAATAGTTGACTGATTGTTAAAATAGATGAAGAGGAGGAACTCTAAGCCTGACTTCCAAAGACTTCTTTTATATTTAGTCTTTAGCCACAAAGACCAATTATTCTTCATGAATATATTCCAGAAGAATGGGGTGGGGATGAGGCTTAACCTGCAAAAATGATCCATTCAGGATAGTTCACATAAGTTCAGCATTTGATCTGAGATTAATGGACAATCTGTTCTGAGTACTGGATTGTCCTACATATAGGGGGTTCTAATGTCATCTGAACACTTCTATTCTTCATACTGTAAACAGCCCTTGCATTCTGCAGGTCAGTAACTTGCAGTACATAGTTACATAGAATTAGACCTAATCAGTCATGCTTTTATCCAAAGTTTAATGGACATACTTCCCCTCTCCACATATATGAGATATAGTACAGAGAGAAATTTTAGAGTCTCATTTCACTTGCTTCTACTGGGAAGAAATCTAAGAAACCCCATTTATTTGAGGTTTTTCCATATTGCAGAATTCCCTTCTAAACTACAGCATATAGTAGAATCTCTTTAAACACAAGAAATGTGTATCATTATTGGGCATAATAAAAATAACTCATACCATGTAGTCTTTCTTCGTGTAAGGAAATCCTGATACATGAAGATTAATGAATGGCAGTATCCCTTTACGTATTTGTACTTCTGTTCAAATATGCATATATTCAAATCCATATGTATTTATGTAATAAAATTTATGACACAGTAACTTATGTGCTTATAGAATTAAACTATAACCATGCATCATAATTTTTAATAGCTTGCAACATCAATTTTGAAAGAAAATAAATTATGACAGTATGTTAAGTTACTGGCAGAGTGGCTGGGCAGGTATCAGAATCAGGCTTGGATCCGTACAGCTAGGAGCAATACCTGGAACCACACTGCCAAGTCAGTCAGAGAACAACCGCTGAAAACTGCTCTGTGCCTCTGTGGCACCAAGAGCTCAAATCTCCCTGCAGCTCTGAGCATCCCCAGTGGTTCCTGTCCCTTGTCTCTAGTACCTGCTTCTCATGCTTTTATGTGATTGGTGGATTCTGAATCATGTGTTCATTCCTGAGCTGCAGGGGAGGCTGACAAAGAACTTCGTTTTTCTACCTTTGTACTAGGAGACAGGCTCTGCAGCCAAATAAACAGAAAAATTGTCAAGTTGTTATTATGATAATTATACTACAAGTTTGGGAGGGAGAAGTTAAAAATATATTTCGTTCTGATCCAAAACTATTTTAAAATAAAACTACATTAGCCTTTTTCTAATGCATGCATTTAAGTTCCAGTGCAATTAATTTATGTGTTTTATTTTTAGTCTCATGTCTTTTTATGATGCTATATACACCCATATATAATTTCTGATAATTAGGTCATAGTTCAAATGAATGGACTTTGCCATTGTTCTAATGTTAAAGATTGCCGATACATTTTCATTATTAGAAAAATAATATGATGAACATGTTCACATCTAAAATTTTGGCACTGGAATTTTAAATTTAAGGATAAGAAACCTAGAAAGAAATCTTATAAACCCTTGGTTCTCTAATAAAAAATCAGAATACAAAATACCATATTGTCTCCCTAGTGTAAGAAACTGAAACAGTATATAGGATCCAAAATCTGCAATAAATACCATAAGGGTAAGAAAATGCTCAAACCAAAAGTAATTGGGAAGGGGAAAAGGAGGAAAGAAAGAAGGGAAAAGGAAAAAGACATAAATCTGTATATATGTATTTGTAAGATAACTAAAATGACTATACTGCTGAATGTACTAGTTATTAAGAAAGAATGGTTAATACTCATATGATTAGATCAATTTTACATGTCTGTATTTGTTAATGTAAACAACCGTGTTGAAGGTAACGATACGCAACACTGCAACCATTGTCAAGTTCCTATCATCTTGTTTTGTAAACCTATAATGTTACTGTTTGTCTCTTTTGCTTTTTGTCTTTCTTTTCTGTGTCTTTTTTTCTCTTAAATTAAAAAAAAATCAGAATACGTAATTTACAGATTTCTTTAAGTGACTTAAATATAGATACAATCCACACTCCTTTTGATGTGGAATTTTTATAGGTTCAGAATTGACTGAAATTTGGAACTATTTAAGAAATGCTTAAGCATTTTATGTAGTCGAGCTGTGTTTGTCAAGCAAATATTTTCTAAGCAGTAAATTGTTTTTTAATCTAGTAATAGGAGAATAAATAAAAAGCCTAATAATGTCCTGTGTTTCAACTAAGTAATTTAATATTCATCATAATAAACTTATGACTGCCATATAACTGTTAGCATTAGTTTATGCTTTTTCAAATAAAATAATTTCATCAGGATCACATATCTCAGAATGGCATTTACGTTACTTAACGGATGTACTAAATCAATTACAGTGCTTCAAAGTGTACTGTATTCTCTTAGAATTAAATGACATTTTCATAACATGAACATCTCATGCTTTATTATTGAGTCCCTGGAAAACCTGTCAGTCTGTTTTTGATTTTTAGAAGAGTTGTTCTTTCCTGTGAGATTCTGGTGTCTTCATATATTCATTGGACATAAGTTTGTTACATGCCTAGTACATGAGGTGGTGTACAATGTAATAGAGCTCAGAGAAGAGGATGTCTAACCTGCTGGTGGTGTTATGGTCTGAAAATGGATGTGTATAGAATTATCTGAATCCCAGCACTCAGGAGGCTGAGGTAGGAGGAGCGTTGTGAGCTCGAGGCCGGCTTGAGCTACGACGCGAGCTCAAGACCGGCTTGAGTTACATAGTGCGACCCTGCCTCAAAAAACTAGGGCAGGGAGTTCAGCTCAGTGGCTTAAGTGCCTGCCCTGGCAGGTGCGAGGTTGTGTTGGATCCCTGGTGCCACAAAAAAAAAAAAAAAAAAAGAATTATCTGAAAACACCAATAGCCTGTTTTACCAAAACCTCTCATTTGTACATATGTTAGTTATCAGCACTTAGATTAATGTGCATATCTTAGACTCAGGTCTGAAACTTTCTTTGATACTAGCATTTTTGACTGTGAAATATAGGGTTATTTGACTTGATACAGTTTCTGCCTTGTTTTACTTTTACCCATAAAGTCAGGCTTAGTTGTAATTCTGCTCTTATATGGTTACTTTCATGGCATCATGCAAAAGAGCATTAGGATAGCAAAATTGGAAGGGTTAAGGGAAAGCATAGCATTCTTTAGTGTTGAAGTTTCCTTATATAACATTCCTTCTGTTGTTCCTCCCATTGATAATCCCATTTCTGTTCACTTGAGGCCTACCAAAGAGCTGTTTATAGCTCCATGTACTCTCTAGAATTGGGATCTTTCAATATGTAAAAAGTCATTGCAGGAAGTTGATGCACTGGATAATTAACCATGTCTCTAAAAGTCAGTATTCCCTCTGATGACCTTCTGTTGCAAACAGACAACTCTTTTCCATGTGTAACAAGCCATGAAGATTAGCATACCGAATGGAGGAATAGAGGTTACTGTTGCAGTCAAGGGAAGCTCACACAAAAATGTATATGTATGTAAAGAGTCAAGCATAATAAAATGCACTTAAAATTAATAATGCAATTTTGACATTACTGCCAGAAGCTAAATTGTGTATCATCTTGCAGGGCAAGTTGGTAGGTATATTTTATATTTTAGGAATCTATGTACTTCCTTTTTTAGAAGGATGGAGCCTTGGGTTTTTTAACAGTGTTTGTTCCAGCCCTGCTCACATTGCCTGGAGGCACATTAAAATTCCACTTTGATCAATAGAAAGATAAATACCCTAACGTGTCAGGGTTTATCGCTCAGTATGGGATTACTTATGATGCATGTTTTTCTTCCTTTTGTTCATCCAAAATTTCTCCAGCTTTATCCTTTATGTTTTGAAGAAGGAAAACCTTTAAATATTTGTTTTGTTGTTGGTGTCATAGATGATCAACATTATTTCAATAAACATTTCTCAAAGGTTTTTCTCCAGTGCATTTCTCTTTGTGATAATAGTTTGGGGTTTAAGGATGCGTGTTTGCCATATCACTTGCTGCAGAGCACTGATCATACCTGTAGAGTGAAGCGAACGACCATGCTGCATAGTTTGGTTTGTTTGAAGACTACAGAAGAGTTTAGGTCTTTGGCTTTCTTGGAACAGGTGGGTGATACAAGGCCGCTTACTTAACTCTCTGCCCTCAGATCCTTCATCTGTAAAATAAAACTATTGCTAGCTCTCATGTTACTGTGAAATTTATGTGTGCACAGGCCTGAGCATTGTGACTGCTATATGAAAGACACAAGCTCAATAAAAATTAATTTTGCTTTTCAACATTTTTTCTCTGAAAAGAGGGTGAAAATTTTTATAGCTCTTATTCTTATATTCACCAGTAACCATTTTTGAATGTAGAAAATTACATGGCTTGATGTTAAGTAAATAATCATGGTCAGGCAAGGTGGCACACACCTGTAATTCTAGCGGTTTGGGAGGCTGAGGCAGGAGGATTGCCAGGGTCAAGCCCATCCTGGGCAACTTAGTGAATAATGAATAAACAAGGCCTTGTCTTCAAATACTGCATCATTTAGTTTTTAAAAAATGCTTTTTGTTAATCATTTCTATTTCAGGAAAGCCTCTCTTTTTGTTTCTTTTTCTCTCTCTTTCTCTGCAGCTATTTCATATAAAAGGTTCATTTTCTAAGCATTTTCAGTAGTAGAAGTATAACTGCATCATTACAAACTTCATGACTAAAAGGAGTGAACACCCATTCAGTGAACACAGTGTAGACATTTTCTATCAGATGATACATATATTACAAGGTAGCTTCAGCTTGACAGTTGAAACCGTTTTTCATTTTGTTAAAAATGTGAGTTTAAAGTCAGTTTTGCATTTATCTGTCAAGGGCATCATTTGAGGCGAACTGTGTAGAAAGAATATTGTTTGATTTAATGCTATTGTTATCATTTTACCTTTTTTCTGAGTGGTTTGCACTTTTTTTAATTGTGAAGAGTGGGAAGACAAATACCAAAATGATATTAAAACTAAAATCTTTAAAACTATGAAGAACTGGGTGTGGTGATACGTACTTATAATTCCAGCACTGTGGGAGGCTGGGGCAAGAGTAAGAATTAACAAGTTCAAGGCCAGTGTGGGCAACTTAATGACTTAGCAAGACTGTATGTTAAAATATAAGAGAAAAGGACTGAGTATGTAGCTCAGTGTGAAGGCTCTGGGTTCAAAAAACAATCTCAAAAATCCACAAAAATTTTCAGGAGTAAATTACTATATGTAATCAACCAAATCAACATTTGTATGTGTTTGTTTATGTGTGTCTAAGATTGTTTTATACTTCCTTTTTTATAGCTATTATGGAACAGTATACAAAATATAAAAACAGTACACTTCCTCCTCTATCAGTCAACTTTAATAGTTACTAGCATTTGTCATACCTGTTTATTCTAAGTAGTTAGAAATGAAATGCTGTATGTCATATACAAAATTATAAACAAGTAACTTTGCAAAGTTTTTGAAACATTGAAAATAAGCCATTCTTTTGTTAGATGTAGGAAATGAATAGATGACAAAGTACTTGTTTTATGATTGATATCTTAGGAGTTTAAAGAGGATTTAGTGCAACATTGTAAGCTATGAATTACCAAACTTCGGGTTTTGTAAGTGCGGTAATTTCCTTTATTATTTTACCAGAAAGAATGGTCTTTCATGTGACATTCTTGAGATATAAGCAATGCATTCAGAGCTGATATTCTGAACAATGCAGAAACATCGAGTAGGATCCTAGTGTGCTTTTTAAATTATTAGAATGGTTTACTTTTATTCTGTAGTTTTAGGGCCTAGTTTATCATTATTGTATTGAAATGATAATTGTCAGTTTCCCAGCTTACTATTCCCTGTCCATGTTACTGTTCAGAACTCAAGGTGATATGAAGTCTTTTTTTTTAAGGCTCATATAAATAACCTTATCGAGATATTCATGTATAATATAAAAGTATGCAATTCAGAAGTTTTTAATATTCACATAGAAGTGTTAAGTTTTGATTTAAGATATTTCTGTTGATGATGTTTCCTCTTCCTGCAATTAATAAAAAAAGATTTTCTTGGTACATTAGTGCAAGTCATGAAATAACTATTCACTAACTATGAAGCTCCAAGAAGAAAGTATGTCAGTAGTTCACAAGGTGTTAGTCATTCCTCTGGTGTCTTTCGTGTCTGTGCTGGTTTGTGCTTGTCCTGCCACTCAAAAGAGTGGGGTTGGGATTCGCTCAGTGTCTTTCGGAGTGGGATCTCTGCACTGTGGTGTCATCGACAGTAGGGCCAGAGGCCTTGTCAGAGGCTGTCTCTGCACTGTAGGATATTTAATGTCACCCCTGACCAAAAACATGACTCCACATAGTTCAAATGTTCCCCAAAAGGCAAAACTGCCTGTCGTTGACAGCCCCACGGTGTTGAAGGGCAGGAGCTCCCTAAACATAAACTCCTGTATCGGTTACTCTACCCTTAGTCTCCACCTAACCCTCCAATTATAACCTCTTTGGAAATATAAATGATGCCTTTTCTTTAATGTTGAGATGTGTCTATCTACTATACATAACTTACAGACTTCTGAGGAGTTACTAAAGAAGTTGTTTTGTGGCACAGGAGAATCCAAGGCCATGCACGTGCTTGCTAAGTGCTCTAGTCTCAGCTCTGTTTTTGTTTGTATCCAGACCACACAGTCCTGTTTTGTTCTGTTTTTACCAGAAGGTAAAACATATTCCGTATCTTTTTGATCGTGGCTTGTAGTTACGTATATAGTAACTGGCATCTCAATGATACACTGCTCTATTTTCTTTCCAATAAAGGACTTTACTATTTATGTAATATTTTAACCTTTCCTTTAAAAATCTCATGATACTTTCATGCTTTTGGTTAACAAAAATTCCTATTGAGTCTGGGAGATTCTGCTTGTTTGCTGACACTGTCTTCCACATCCCTCACAAAAAAGAAAGAAAAAACCTCATCCCTGAAATTACTCAAAGCCCTGAGGCAGTTTGCCCAAAACAGACATTCATTCTGACTTTCTCTCTTGGGAAACTGTGTTTTCTGCCCGGCTTCAGGCTCTGTGGCTCGTTCTTTTCAGTTAGGAACCTGGTGCAGTTCTCACATCACACCCAGAGTCCATCCACGAGAGAACGAGTTTGAAGGGAAAACTTATTCATAATAAAGCGCAGAACAAATACTCAGAATCAGTAATAATTACAAAGCTTTTCTTTACTGTTTCAGAACCAGAGCTATTATCTTGCAAATGTAAATCCTACAGGTAAGTTGTAACGTGGCTGTGTTTGGTAAAGCCGTTAGGAGTGAGTCTTGTTTTTCCAGCCTGTAAAGGGCATAATGATAACCCCGCCACAGAGTTATAGAAGGGTGAAATGAACAAATCTGTTGAAAATTTTCAGAAAATTACCTGACATATGAGTGCTCAATGATCGCCTCATTTTCACTTTTTCATTCTCTGTCCTAAATAATAAGGCTCCTGATAGACTCTCATTTTTCTACCATTTTTCAAAATTCCCCCCAAGTTCTTAAAGAAGTACTGTTTTTTTCTCTGTACCCTTTATTCATTATTTTTATCACACAAAAAATCCAAATGGGACAATCCCTACCACAAATGTTGGTCATTTATAGCTGTGTCTTACCTTATTGAATTTTATAGATTTGTGACCCATTTTAACCTTTCTGAGATTTTGCTTTGTAGATGGTGACAGATCATGTTTTGCAAATGAGTTCCTTTGATAATGAAGAAAAATACACAACTTCTCCCCAGTTAAGTAAACAGGCTTAAATTTCAACATATTATAGTTTTTACATGACAGAAATATAGATGATTGGCTATTTTAGTTAATAGAGATACAGTGATACCTTGACTCATAAATGCTTTTGTTTGTGAGTAATTTGGTTCAGAAGTATTTGGCAAAATTTTGTTTTTATTTGCAAACTCTACATTGGTTGATGAACACAACTGCAGCCATCTTTCCCAATTGAATACAAATGTGGCCATCTTTTCCAGAATCATGGAACAAATTCAGTTTGTGGACTGAGATACCACTGTAGTCTTGACTTTGACAGGTCAATACGAATTCAGTCCTGTACCCTCTGTATATACTTTAATAATATTTCTTTTGTGACTAGGACACACAGAAAGAGCATCAGTGAGGTTGTGGCTATAAGCAAATCTAGCTCACTGTGCCTGTTAGCAAGGTATTTCTCTGAGTAGTACCCCGACCGACAACATCATAGAAGAACCACAGGGATCATTTTGAATGCCCTAGTCAGTTCAAGGAACAAAAAATCAGTTCCTTTAGTTTTAGGCTTGGATCTAAAATGACAAGCTTCTGTGGATATTTTGTGCTTGTGATCAGTTGAGATCGACTGTGTTGACCATATATGTATGCTGCCATAAGACTTTACCTTTATGGAAAAAGAAGATGAAAAATGAATCAAGAGAAGGGACCTCACTAAAAGACATCTGCTCTGTGCAAATGGGTTCAGGTTGTCTCAAACTTCACAGGAAAGAAGATGACATGATGAGTGCTGTTTGTACTCATCACCTAGTTTTGCTAGTTAATAACCCATGGCTTGTGTTTCATGTGTACCTCCTTCTGACAGGCAAGCCCTACACAGGGTTTATTCTTTAAATGTTTTAGTAGGTTAGGCTTCTCCTGAGAAAAAAGATGCAGTCAAAAGTTTGCATACACTTTTCAGGAAATTACGGTTTCTCCAAAGCCAAAATCAAGTGCTGGTGACTGAGCTGGCTTACTGGGAATTGAGAGAGATTGTAGGAGTACCATCTGTGTGATACTCCTGCCAGCAACTGTCCCATGTGCTAAGATTCTTGTTTCTTCTCTTTTACTTTCACTTTGTTTACCTATCTGATACTTGACTTCCCCAAAGAAAAAGAGATGCCTCAAAGGCGCTGCATGTGGCTCTGTCCTCTATTTTTGCTTCAAAATATGAGCAATACGAACTGATTTACTAGGATGCAGACTTCTAAGACAAATGTAACAGAGAACATTATTTCCTCACTGAGCATTTACTATGTGTCAAGTATTTTTTAATGTATTTTATCTCTTCAATTTACCACTACAGCAACTGTTAAGAAGGTAGTATCCGTCGTCCCATTTTAGGAATAGAAATCTGGGATCCATATCATGAAAACAACTTGCCAAAGATTTGAACTCAGATGTATTTGAAATTCCAGCCAGATGTTTAACAATTCTAACCTGCCCCTCTCTGTCTCACTCTTTCAGTGGGCCTTATTCTCAGCTTGTGTGTCTCAAGCTGGTAAATACTAAATATTATACAGCTGCATTCAGCATTTGTAATAACATCTTGGTAGTAAGGCATTTTAAAGCATTTTATGAGAAAATCTTTTACTGTATATGCTCCGTTAAAATTAGGTTCAGTGCAAGCCAAGAAGACTAAGAGCTGATCTGGCGGCCACATATATTTCATATCTAAACCGTGTCCCAGTGTGTTCTCAATCTCGCCTATGTCTGGCTGCCGAACCATTGTATGTCTACTCTTACTTCCCGTCCACATCAGCCCCTGGCAGATGTTTTGAAAATGCCCATCAAATTATGTCATTTCTCTGTTAGATAACTTTCAAAGGTTTCTTCTAAGTAACAAAGAAGAAAGCGCAGGTTCCTTTCAGAGGCCTGCAGAACTCCACACCACCCAGCCCTAACTGCCTCGCTCAGACACTCATTGATTTGGCCCCTGCAGCAGCCATGCCAGTTGGGCTCTTGATCTGGTTCTTTCTCCTCCAGGTTGCCATGTTGTTCCCGCCTCAGACTTCAGTTGTTTCTTCTGCCCTCCACCATACCCGGCTTGTTGTCACGATTTGCATTAGGGTTAGGGTTTGTCAGAGGCTTTGTGTTCTTTGCTGCATTGCCCTTGTGTAGGGAATTCTTTCTTTTTAGTTTCATTGCTTCATGCTTGTCTGTCCTTCCTCAATTTAAATATGATTTTTATGGGAGCAGCGGCTTTGCTTTAGTGCATTGCTCATGCATTGCTAAGCGAATACTAGAAAACGGCTCAGCACATACTGATTGAGTGGATAAATAATGCTTGGAATATTTGCAGCATTCTTGCATCTAAATTCTCAGAACAGTGTCTGGCCCAGTCAGCTAGCCCCTGAGCTGCCACTGTTATGGGCAGGGTTAATTCCAACCTGGAATTTCATCGTCACATAATCTATAAAGCACATCTTAGGCATTGCCGCAGACAATGCAATTTCTCAGAAACCAGTAGGACCCTTCGGTCTCATGATACAGGCTCTGAAGTCTGTGTTGTTTTGAGGCAGCTGCTTTTTGCCAGTTTGCAGCTTGTGTGGACTTGACCTTCAAACCAGCGGCATTCTGCTCATCTGAACTGGGGGCTTGCCCACTGACCTTTTGCTTAGGCCCGAGGCAATGTTTTCATCTCTGACATACTCCACCACTGCCAGTTTCTTGAGTGTCAGTCCTTATGAAAAGGAGCTGTGCTCTCAGCCTATAATCATCGCTAATACCCGATCAACTGTGAACAATGGACGCATTTGAGGGGGAATACTAAGACAAAAAGACCTCTGCCATTCTGAGGCAGCACTAAACTGGGGCACATGAAAAAGTTCTAGCACGTGGGATGCTGCCCTTGCAGCTCCCATGGGAGGGGTGGGGGTCCTGCCTGGTCCTTACAATGGTCTATTATAAGGGCACCACTGAGCCACGTAATCGAAGCCCTTTACAAAACCATGAAAATGTGTCAGATATTATACAAATGTTAACTGGGCTCAAATGTTAGACTAGGAATTTCGTAAACAACAGGGTCCTCTTAATCTGATCAAATATTTCAAGAAAAAATCATGAAACAAGGCAGATTTTACCATTGTGTATCAACTTCCTGGGTTCACTGATTGTCTGCAAAACTTTCACTGGAAGAACTCTACCTGAATGTGTTTTTATTTATCCAGATCTGTAAAGTTTTTTTTTTTATTGTGGAATTTAGATTTTTATTACAAAATAGTTTATCGTATGTCATAGTAAATATAGAAAAGAATAAATAAAATATTATGTGCCTATATTGTCATCATCCAGGGATCATCATTGTGGAAGTTTTACTGAGTGATTTGTTACTTTTGTTCTTTTTCTTTGCATGTGTGTAAATAACATGTTCAGACTGATTTAGGAAAGCAAGATATATAGTGTCTTTAACCTGTTCTATGCTTCTACTTAGATTAAATTTTTTCTGTCTTTAAATATTCTACAGAATGTGGATTTTAATGACTGCATAATGTCTATCTTTGTGCAGTGAATATAGCAACTCTAGGCAGGAGGCATCTGGCAAGGACTGGTGGTATTCATGGTCATCTCCAAGGGTTTGCTGGGCTACTGGTATCTAATAGAAAGAGACCAGAGAAACACCAAATTGGTGCACATACCAGCCTTTACCACAAAGAATTCCCTTGCTCCAGTGTTGTGCTCAGGTTAAGAAGCCTAATTATGGCCACCTCCCAGTTAATTTAATTCCTTGCCTGTTACATATTTATTTTCCAATTTTTTTGTCATTAGAAACTAATGGGCTAGGTGTGATGGCACACACCTATGATTCCAACATTCTGGAAGGCTGAGGCAGGGATCACAGGTTCAGGCCAGCCTGAGCAACTTACTGACAGTGAGACCCAGTCTCAAAATAAGAAAGAATTGGGAATAGAGCTAAAACATAAGGCCCTGGGTTCAATCCCCAATACAGAAAGAAAAAATAGAAATGACAGGAAAAAAAGTTAATGGATTTTAGGTCATAAATTATATTACTTACCTAAGCTTTTTAACTTTTATAACTTGAAATTAGTCATAGACTGTACATTGAATGGACATGGCTGTGTTCCAATAAAATTTTAATGAAGAAGTAGGTGGCATGCCCTAGAATGGAAGTATACCCATTTCTCTTATGGTTGATTCTCTGGTGGACATCCTTGTACCTAAATCTTCGCTCCCATATCTGGTGATCTCCTTAGAAAAAGTTCTTGAAAAGGGTAGTAGCTATTGGCTGTGTATGTGTGTTTTAAGTTTATATCAATTTGTTTTATGTGTTAAAGTTCTACAGTTGATTTTCTCAGATGACATTGTTTGTTTCATGTGGATTTCTAAACATATCTATGTCATTTCCATTTCCATCAGATTTGGAACTATTGTGCTTCCTTGAAAGTGTCCTGTGTAGGGGTGGAGGCATTTACAAATTTAAATGCCCTCAGGAATCAGGCAGGTTAATGAATGAAGCAGGTCAGTTGTCAGTCTACAAATAGAGTGGTGGAAAAGTGAGAGGATAAAAAGTAAGCACTTCATCACTCAGGGAAGCTGCTTAACTCTGCCCGGTTGCTGGCCTATTGGAGTATAGTTCAGTGTTGCTACATTGTATGACATATGCAGAAAAACCAGAAATCCAAATTTCAGTGTCAAATCTCCCAGGTTTTTATTGGTTTGTTTTTCAATTTTTATTTTTTTATTAGTACACATTAGTAATATATAATGGTTACATTCCTCATGCGGAATTGATACATGAATGTAAAACATTTTGATTTTTCAAGTTTTTAATTGTTGACAACAAAAGCATGGAGCACTAAATACGGTGTTGGCCAGTAAGTCATACCTATGTCTTGTGCCCGTGTACTGCCTGGGGACCTGTGCTTTAACTGTGACCTATTGAGGGCTCTACAGTGAGACATTAAGGCAAATCTGGTTATGTATTTTATCAACTCAGGGCCCTACTGGCTTTGATAATTCCTAGATGAGAGCCATAGGAAATGTTCGTCTTCTGGCAGACCGTGGTAGAAAAGGCAACTACTGTATCTCTTGGAGTAGGCTGTGGATCCACTGACTTGCCTGGAGATATAGTTCTTTTGGAGCTGTCTGAACTACTTGGGATGAGAAAGGCACTGTTCCACCCTGGTTTCGGTTCCAGAGGCTGTCAGGATCCTAGCCTATAGTCCCTGCAAGAGTCTGTACAATCTGGCCCTCATCCTTGGCCTCTACTCTCCCCAGTCTCCATAGACATCAGCCACACTGCTACCATTGTTCCTTGATTAACTGAAGATTTGCAGAGTACCATGTACGAGGTCATGTTCTAGACAAAGTAGAGTGAGAGTATGATGGGTCACATGTGATGGCAGGGTGCAGGGAGGATTTTGAACATGTACTCAGGATAGTTACAGGAAGAAAAAATGGAAGAGGTAATGATCTTGGGGTGGAGTGGGAAAGTAGGCATGATAAGTAGGGTTTCTCAAAGTTTGGTGTGTATAACAATTGCCCTGGAGAGCTACCTATCTAATACAGATTTCTGGGCCCTACACCCATTGATTCTGATTCACGAGCTCTGGTTTAAAGTCTCAGAATATGCATTTCTGACAAGCTCAATGAGTAATTTAAAGAATTGTAGGCCATTGTAAGTACTTTGGTTTTGTTTTGTTTTTCCTCAAATATGTAGGGAGGTATTACATAATTGGTTTTTATTTTGTTTTATTTCTCAGAAATACCTAGGGAGGTATTGCACAATTAGTTTTTATTTTGTTTTATTTTGTTTAGCTAAGGACTGACATAACATGGCATATATTACACAGAGCACTCAAGACATTGTATTGCATATTGACTGTAAGGGGACAAACACAGAAGCAGATAGAAGAGCCGGGAAACTTTCAGTCTTCTGAAAGAAAAATTATGGTGACTTGAATCAAGTGTAACAGGAGAGATGAATGTAAGTCAAAATCTGTACATATTTTTGAGAGTGGAGCCAATCCTTCCTGATAGATAAAGTATATGAGGGATAAAAAGTCAGAGATGATGAGTTTTGAAATGAGCAGGTGGATTAAACAATGCAAGGGCTATTTATAACCTACAAATGAATCCAAGCAATTCCATGTTCTAACCTAATAAAAAATGGAGTTTTCCACTGTTGAGATGAAAAAGGCTGTGGGAGGAGCTGATTAGAAGAGGATGATGAACATAGTAAGTGTGAATTGTCTGCCATCCTCCTGGTAGCGTTGTTGAGTAGACAGGTGGAAGTGAGTTTGGGGTTTAGATAAGTCAAGCCTGGGAATTTTACATCCATTGGCTTAGATCATCAGTGCTGTAAGTATACATAGATTAAATCAGGCTCTGAGCTTCAAAACACCATGACATATGAGAAGAGAATGGGAGGAAACTAGCAAAAGACACTGAGAAGAAATGATGGAGGAGGTAAGACTAAGACCTAGTGCATATAGTGTGAATTGAGTCCCAAGAAAAGAACATAGATTAAGAGCCTCCTTGTTGTTCCTGCAACATGTGAAGCTTATTCCCACCAGAATACTTTGGCACTTGGCTGGAATGTTTCCCTTCTCAATCAATCAACCTGGCTCTTCTCACCAACTTCAGATCTGTGCTTAACGGTCACATTCACTGCAAGGCCCTTCCCTGCACCTGTGAAGACTCACTCAGTTGCTGGGCATCTAGATGGTGTGCAAGCAATGTATATATAGCAGTATTTCCTAAATGAATGGTGATTCTTTCAATGGCAGCAGAAGTCCATATGAGACCATATTAAAGCTTTGCTACTTGGAGTGTAGTGCATTCCCTGGGCCAACTGGGTTGATATCCCTTGAGATCTTGTTTGAAATGCAGGATCCTGGGCTCCATCTTGACCCGTGAAACCATACTCTGCAATGAACAAGGTTTCCAGGTGATTTGCAGGAACACCAAGATTTGCATCCAATCTTGTGTATTTCTGTATATATATCAAGAGGACAATCGGGTATCTTTCTCTGTGACAGACCCTTACAATAAAAAGTTAAAATTGTCAAAATCAGATCTCTTCCAGAATTGTTTCAGTGTTCAATCAGAGGTTGTCATCATAGAATTAAAGAACAAAGCAAAACTCTGTATAGAGATTTTCAGAATATTTTATATGGTTGTTTAAATGACGCCATGCTTAGTTGTATTTTGAATTGACATAAGCTAGGGAAGAATATAAAATGCATAGTTTCAGGTGCATTGGAGACAATTGGAAACAAATGAATGCTGATTCTGTTTTCTATATTTTAAAAAATGTTGCTATTTAATATGACGTAGCCATGTGTACGGATTGATAAGATCCTTTAGTACACAACCTCTAAATGCATTTTCTGTTACGGTGCATAATGTGCTCAGTCCTCTGGGTATTGTTGCTTCTTTTCCCATAGGAACTTGATTCTGAAAGTGGTGTTTTTATTCGAGGATTGTAAATATTGTGCAGGCAGCCAGGTACCACTCTCAGATATGTTCTACTTCTGTTTGACTGAGATGAAACATGGTATTCTTTTTATTCTCATGAGCTTTGGTTTAGTCTGAGAGAGAAGAAATAATGTATGTATTAGGAGTGTTTATTATAATCTTTTTCTCTAGGACCACTGAATTTTGTTTGTCCTAAAACCAAAGCATGCTTATCTCAGAGTTTGTAATAAGCACAACAGTTCATAAGTCAGTAGCTAAAGATAGAAGACTTGCTAGGAATTTCTGGTAGGGCTGATCTAGTTTATTCTATTATACTGTCTGAATTTTAGAAAAGATTTGCTCTCATTTCATCTTGTATATACATTTACAGTTCATTTTTCTCATTTCAAAAAATCTACAAATAAGACAGGAAATGGTATGAATGTATGCAGGCCAATAATTATGTGTGCAAATTCGTGTATTTGCATGTGTGCACACATAAGGTTTGTGAGCATGCCTCTGATGTGCAGAGGTTTATCTTTCTCTCTTTGCTCACTTACAGCCCCAGCTCAGAACTGATTACCAGTGAAGCTGTCTCTGTAGTTTGCCACTATGGCCAGAATACTGAGACCTGGCTCTAGTTCATAGCTCTGGCAAGTCTTTTAAGTTTCTTCCCAGAGTTTCTGTTTCTTTGTCTTAAAAATAGGATTAATTAAGCATATCATGTGTTTGTATGTGGATGCTTATCCAGTTAAGACAATATTTACAAAAAGAAACTTTAAAGGTATTTATGCATATTCTATTTCTTTTTATAAAAATCATCCCATTTCTTCCTTCAGGCTTTACTAAAACTTCTTTTTAACAGGAAAGCTCAATTTTAGTTTGGTAGAACTTTCTTTGAGAGTAGGGGTCAGCGTTTTCTATAAAAAACCAGAGAGAGTAAGATATTTTAGACTTTGGAGATCATATGAGCTCTCAAGATTCATACTCTTGCCGGGCGTGGTGGCGCACGCCTTTAATCCCAGCACTCGGGAGGCTGAGGTAGGCGGAGCGTTGTGAGTTCGAGGCCGGCTTGGGCTACAACGCTAGCGCAAGGCCGGCCTGAGCTACATAGTGCGACCCTGCTTCAAAGAACCAGGGCCGGGAGTTTGGCTCAGTGCCTTAAGCGCCTGTCCTGGCAGGCGCGAGGTTGTGAGTTCAATCCCCGGTGCCGCAAAAAAAAAAAAAAAAAAAAAAAAAAAAAAAAAGATTCATACTCTTATTGTTCTTATTTTTTGGTTATTCAAGTCTCCAGAGGTTACAGACCATATACAAACCAGTGGGTATGGTTGTGTTTCAATAAAACTTTATCAGCATTGAAATTCGAATGCCACATAATTTTCATGTATCATGAAATACATTCTTCTTTTTATGTTTTCCAACTACTCACAAATCTAGAATTCATCCTTCGTTAATAGGCCGTACAAAAATGCAATGGGCTGGGCTGGGCTGGGCTGGGATGAAAAGCAGAATTCTATTCCACAGAGAAGGCCTTGGGATTAGCAACCTTAGTTATTTAGAGTCTTCATTTAAGCAGTATTTATTTCTGTTGTTTGTTTGTACCTGATCTTGACTCATCTTTCTGAGGTCAGGATTCATATCCTGTCATCTGTATCAGTCAGTGCTTACTAGAGAAACAGATTTCATGCGAGATACATATACAAATATATAAGAATTTACAAAATTGGCTTACAGTGGCCACCCACAGAATCACATGTGGAAGAGTGCAAGAGGTCTGTCTGTTTGCTGGAGAGCCGAAGGATCTAGTCAAAGGCCTAGAGCTCAGTGTAGTGTCCCATGTGAGTCTGTATCAGGAGGCCAAGTATCTACAATGGAAGGCTGAAGGGTCTGCACCAGAAGTCAGTAGATGGCATCCAAGGTGAAAGTGAAGACTGGGGTCCTCTGATGAAACAGAAGTGAACCTTCCTCTTCATTTCCCTTTATACCATTCTGGTGATAATTCTCCCTAGGGTGGGTCTTCCACACCCAGAACTAGGCTGAGTCAAATTAGTTGGGTGTTTCTTACTCAAGTTGAAACAGCTAGTTAACTATCACGTCATCCTTACATTTTTAAATCAGTAATATCTTTGTACAGAATATACAAAAGCATATGTCTTAGAAAATATTTTCTGGGCTAGTTTTTTTTTTTATTGTTATTGTTTTGTGTTTTTGGTAATATTACAGTTGTGAGATGGAAAAAACCTTGGTTCTTAGCACTTATGACCCAATACAAAGCTTTGCTTCAAATCTTTTTTTTTTTTTTTTGCGGCACCGGGGATTGAACTCACAACCTCGCGCTTGCCAGGGCAGGTGCTTAAGGGACTGAGCCAAACTCCCAGCCCTGGTTTTTTGAGGCAGGGTCGCACTATGTAGCTCAGGCCAGCCTTGCGCTCACGTTGTAGCCCAAGCTGGCCTCGAACTCACAACGCTCCGCCTACCTCAGCCTCCCAAGTGCTGGGATTAAAGGCGTGCGCCACCACGCCCGGCTTTTGCTTCACATCTTAAAGACAACTAGCTTTCTCTGTTTTCCCATTTCTTCAGGGCTTATAATTGCATATTGCCCTTTTTGATTGCTGCCCCTTGAAAAACAACATAAAAATGGTGGTAGTGAAGAGCAATTGATTGAGTGATAGTCTTTTTAATTTTCTCCCTAAACGTAAGATAAGAAATCTGAGCACTTTGAGTTATTTTTAAAAATCAATTATAAACTGAAAGGGTTGTAGGAATCTTTCCTCAATTTCATCCAAATTCTGGATAAAAGCTAGTAGAAAGAGAAGACCAGGACATTTAAGTGGGGACAATTTTTTCCCTTGTGAATTCTGTTATCAGCCAAGATGGCGGTATCTATAGCCATCATCTCTCATGACAAGTGCTCCAGGATCTCATTAGGAGGAAACCGATGCGAAATAACCTGTCAGTGTCACCTAGGAAGTACTACATTGTGACAGCCAGGAGGTCATTCCATTCTAATTCAAAATCTGCTGTCAACTGAAGATCTGAATAAAGAAAGGAAAGAGGGAAAGAGGAGCAGTAACCAAAAAAAAATTTCCAAACCCTTTGAATTTTTGTACTTTAAACTAATACGTCAATAAACACTCTATTGTGATAAAGTATAAAGTATCCTCCCTTTATTATGTTCACTTTTGCTCTCTGAATTCTTTAACATAGATGGTTTATTTAAAGGTAGAAAAATATGGGCAGATTATCAGGGAATCATAAAAATGTTTGTCTTCTTTAATGCTATATATGTTTTCATTTGCATACTTTACTTGATTGACTGTTTCAAAATTAAAGTAAAGCCAGTTATGAAAAGGCCACAATGGGCTGGGGATTTAGCTCAGCGGCATAAGCACCTGCCTGGCAAGCATGAGGTCGCGAGTTTGATCCCTGGTACAAAAAAAAAAAAAAAAAAAAAAAGCCACAAATGTGGATTGTTGAATATATATTATATTGATATGACCTTTAAATTGTAGAAGTGCTGTAGCACCTTATAATGATGCTATGAGGAAGTGTGGGCAATTGTGGGTCTTTCTTCGGCTTCTGGTTGAAAGAAGTGGGACACACAGTGGTTATGCCACAAATCATCTCTTCACAGGGCCAGGGCAGAGAGGGTGCCAGAAAACTAACCATGTGCTAGGTGAGTGTTTCTCTGAGTATAATCTGATAGCCTCTAGGTCTTTAAGACACTTGCAGGGGTTTTGCCAGGTCACAACTGTTTGCAGAATAATATAAACATGTCTTGCTTTTCAGTTTCATCTCAGAGGTACACAGCACAGTTTTCCAAAGATTTCATGATGTGTTCAGATGTCATCATTCTGACATTTAAGGAGATATATGCTAGCACACGATCAAAAGTTTTCAGTTTTAACCTTAGTAAGGTAAATGCTGAGGCATAAAATCTGCATAAATAGAATAATCTTGAAGACTTTAAAAGGATCCTAAAACAACATTTTTGAGGGATACTGGTTTAGATATTTTATGTGCCCTCATTTAATGCCGAAAATGTACCTATGAAGCAAGTGTATTAATCCCAACAAGCCCAGGAAGACATGAAGGTATAGAGAAGCTTGTGACTTTTGTATAAAGTCACAAGTGTAATAATTGCAAAACCAGAACTGGAACCCAGGTTTTGAGTCCTTACTCCTGTGTCATTAGGCACATGTTCTCTCAGAGAAGCACCAGGACATACCTGGGTTTGGGCACTAACTTCTCAGAAGCAGAAGATCTCCTCTTCACCCAGGGTATATCAATGAGAAAATTGTCCTCCTGGAGAATAAAATATAGAGACTACATGCTTACAATCTGTGAGCTGATTCCTGCCCCAGATATGTGTAATGGTTTTCACACTATGTGGACAATAACACAATTGAATATATATATATATATATATATATATATATATATATATATATATGTTTTTTTCATTTAAAGGACTTTACTTTAAAAAAGAAGTTCATTTTGCCAGCTGCCCTTGAAAACTTGGGAGCTCTAGCTGGACTGATCTGGAATACCCACACAGCCAGTGTGAGCACCAGTTATATCTGTTGCTCCTTTCAGATGAGGTGTATGTCTTTTGCTTTTCCACAGACCTCACTGCTCCCTGTTACCTTATCGTGTCCCTCATTTATGTTAGCTGTTTGGGTCAGAAATACTGGGAGATGCTCTGCCTACTGCATAATGTCCATAAACCATCTGCTTTTAATTCATTTGAAAACTAAAAAGGCAGTGACAGTAAAAGAGCAAAATGCACTCTACTTGGCTTACTCAAACCCAGATGTAGTAAAGACCTCAGTAACAATTCCAGGTAAAAAGCAAGTCGCTTCTCTCCTTACAAAAGCATAGAATTCTGATTCATTAAAAAAGAAGAATCTGACAGTGAATTAACATTTATTTTTAAACGTGTAGCCCTTTCCTTTCTAAGTGTAATAGTGAAATAAGCACATTATGCGCCTTGCCCTCATTTTATGTTTATTTTAGTAATGTCTGTTGTCCTCATCATTATCATGTCTGGACCCTTTATAAAACTTAAAAAAGTCTCTGTGAACCTCTTTGCATGTTGGATCAGACATTTGAAGCAATTCGAGATGGTCATCCTGAACTTTATTATCCTTAGCATTTAGACAAAATAATGAATTTCAATTTTTCATTCTTAAAACACTGTCTCCCCATTTCAGCAGTGACTGTTAAACCTTTATCATATTTTAAAATATATTTATTTGTTTGCCTCTTCTTTTGGCTTTAGAAAGTTGGAAATCATCTGTTTTTTGTTTATTCACAACTTATATCCTATGACTTACAGTGCTTAACACATAATAGTAAATAATGGAATGAATAAATAATTAAATGTATCTGTATCAATTGTGTATAATATTCTTTTCTCCAACTTCAGGAATTATATTTTAAAATTTCCATGCTTCCTAATTTGAAAGTTAATTACAAAGATATTTCCTATTTTCTATATTGCATATATATCCCTTCCCTCTCTCCCTCCCTCCTTCCTTCCCTCCTTCCTTTCTTCACTCTGTGTGTGTGTGTGGGGGGGGGGTGTTTCATATTCTGTTTAGGGTAGCACCCCCTCTTCCTGACGCAAGGTCAGAATCAAATTACATATCCACCTAGCTAAAAAAAAAAAGGTGCATATGGAGACCAGGTTGCAGGTTGAGTCTGATGAACTTGAAAGTTCATCACAGAGTATCTTCCAACTAAAAGATGGCCTTCTTGCAGTCGAAAGTGGCAGTTATTTAGCCATTAGAAAAGTCTCATGTGTAACAGTAGCTTTTAGAGAATGTTTCCTCCAAAGGGGGCATCCAGCTCTTAACCTATTGCTGAAAGAGAAATACCATTGTCTATTAATACTACTGGAACTAAAGATGAATAGTGAATTGGCCTTGATCTGACAGTGAGTTTGACTGTGATAGCTCATCCCTTAAAAAGGTTCTTTTATATTTATGAAAAGAAGCATGACGTCAAGCCAGGGGGAAAAATTGATACCAATATTTAAGACCAAAGTCGTAGGGCTTCCCAAAAAAAGCCCCTTGTGAGAATGAGATTTTTACATGCATAAGTAATTAGCTTAGGTTATTATAAGCAGGGCTGCTGTGATAAAGTTTCCGGTGGTGTCTCGGGATACCTTGTTTATAGTGCCTTCTCTATGCCAGCCAGTCTGCAAATTGGAATTACAGAAAGTAGAGGGAGAAATAGTCTACAGTTTCTCATTGCATTGGGGCTACCTTAAGCGTTGTTATGCTGGAAATGCTAGAATATAATCACTATCAGGTGAGCTTTATTCTTATTCATATTTGGTTTCTGAAATCTAATGCAATAAATTGTTGAATTCACCTTTTTTAGTGTAATTGTAATTAGCACATTATTTTCTGTAAGTGCAAATCTCTTCATTTAATGCTTATTGTTGTCTAGTGCTGTGAGAAGTAATTCAATATAATTTTGAATAAAGAAAATATTAGAATTCATTTCCCAAACGTGTGTCTGTGCTCTCTCCAAGAGCTCCTGTTCATAGCTCATAAGATTAAGTTATGTTTATCAAGAAAAAATGACTTTAAATTGAGTGTCATTGGCTTTGAAAAAACATTTAATTCTATATTAATGTTTATAAGAAAAGAGGAAAAAAATATCCTAGTGGCTTATTAACCGTCATGGCATTAAAAACACATACATATAAGTGTTTTACGTTTGAAGGAAACTGCTTAATGTGGAGTTGCTTTTTCCGTTGAGTTCTTTAGTAATTAAAATGTTGACTAATCGTGTTCAAATGAAAGGGGGAGGAATTAATCCCCAGCTAGTTGATTTAGACATGAAAATATTTCTGCTTATTTTCTACAGCCGTTTTACAGTTGGTTCGTAATGAATTTTTTAGTGTGTGTGTGCATGCATTTTTACAGAAAACCATTCTGTTTGTGAAGCAAAGTGAGATAAACCAAGTTATGTGTCTTGGAGACTGTTGTTCCTATCCTCCTGCACCCTTTCAGGTGTGTTGGGGACATTTTTGCCCTACAGATCGCTATAAACTTTTAATGATTAGACATGAGAAGAAGGTCACAAGGTTTCAAAGAGTTGTATAGCTAATTGCAGAGAAATAAAGTAGGGCAAAGCATTACCCCAAAGCCCAGATTAGACTTTAAATGTTTTAGTAATGCCAGACTCTGTTAGTACCATCCCTGGTACCTAACAGGGTAGTTTATTCTGCTGGTGGACTAGTCAGCTTCAAATTTTGTACCTGAAAGAAGAGCCATCCAATATGTAAAAATAACAACACTGTCTTCTTTTCCCTCTGTGGCTATGTTCAGGTGCAGACCCACCTTGAAAACCCCACCAAGTACCACATACAGCAAGCCCAAAGGCAGCAGGTAAAGCAGTACCTTTCTACCACTTTAGCAAATAAACATGCCAACCAAGTCCTGAGCTTGCCATGTCCAAACCAGCCTGGCGATCATGTCATGCCACCGGTGCCGGGGAGCAGCGCGCCCAACAGCCCCATGGCTCTGCTCACACTTAACTCCAACTGTGATAAAGAGGTAATTGACGTCTCCTCTCCTCTCCTGTTTCCTTACACTCAGTAACTGTCTGTTGATAGTCTTCTGCTCTTATCTATGGACTTTCGTTTGTCCTCCTATCCACAGTCACCAGCCCATGTGCCCAGTTTGCCAGTGTGGCTGCCACATTCCAGTCTGATGTCACCATCACTGGGTTTTTAGGTGTGTTACACAGGACAGGAGACCGGCCCTGATCTGAGCAGAAGCTTCCTCAACTTGCTTCCGCTTCATGATTGAGTCCTCTCTTCCCTTCCATGCCTTTCAGTTTAGGAAGCAGTGAACATGCAGAGAGAGGAGAAGGGGAGGTGAAAAAGGAAAAGCAAAAAATAGCAAAGGTGTGGGACAGGCGGTTTAGAAGTTCCGCTTGTTGTGAATGTCTGGAATCTTATTTTATTTCTCTGGATTGAAAAAAGAAAAAGTCTGGAACTTAAGTGGTGGACAGATTTAAATAATATAGCACGTGAATCTTTGCAGAGAAGCAAAGGTTTAATTGCCAGATATGTTGAGTTCATAATAAAAGTGCTGCTGCTCATTAAATCTGCTTTGCTAAAGGCTGGGTTAGAGACAAGACTCAAATAGACCTTCAGTTGTTGCAAAATCAAAATGTGAAACATAAAAATACCTGAGAGGAGAGTTATGACTTAATGCCTATTACTTCCAAATTATGAGATGGTGAGCTTCATTTTAATAGTTTTACAGAACGCTGAAATGTTTCTGTGCATCCAGAGGTGACTTCTAAAGTTTCACTGATTTTAATGGCTAAGTCTTTCCCCTGTGCCAAGACCAAACACTTCTTTTCTCTGTCCATATTTGTCACCTAGCAAGATAACTTGACACAATTCCTTCCTTCACTATTCCGTCTCTTGTTCAGCTTGTACTTCATTTGAAAGCTTGGTTCATCTTGTTGCTGTGCCTTCAGCCTTGTGTGAATGTGTCATTGAAAAATCATTTGCAAATCCATGCCATAGGCTTTCTTTGCTTATGTTTTTGCAGGGATTTTATAAATTTGAAGAGCAAAACAGGGCAGAGAGCGAGTGCCCAAGTATGAACACCCATTCACGAGCGTCGTGTATGCAGGTACTGAATGACTCAGCAGCCCAAGGATGTAACACTTTGTAATGAGAATCTATATTTATGGCTTATCACACTTTCCTGATGATTTTAGGGTTTTTTTTTCCTCCCATTGATTTTTTTAAAGTAGGAAATGCTAGGAACAGGGCCATTTTCTTCATAGTAGCTAAGAATGAAATGATTACCAGGGCAATTGGTTTTTCTTCTAAGTTGTTTTGAGTTACTAAAAAGTACTGAAATATATGCATTTTGATAAAATATGAAATGCTGTATATTATTTATACAACATCATCAGTGTATATTATGCAGATTTGTAGGATAGCAATTTTCATAGGATGTTAGTAGCACCAAGGCGTGTCTGGGTGTGAAATCTGTACATTGTTGTGTAAATGGAATCTCATGGAACATATATTTAGAAACTTAGTTTAATAATATAGAATGGCTAGTTCCCAAATAATTAAAAGTTGTTTATAACATCCTATTTAATGCCTAAATTATGCGACATCTAAGAAATCCAAAGGGTGCTACAAATACACAAGAAAATATAAAAGCAATAAATATTCTCCCTTTTGATTTTCTGTATTACCATATAGAATATTTCCTATGTTCCGTATTTACAGCATCAATTTACATTCCTTTTATCAAAAGAGAACAGATATTTTTAAAATATTACATAAACCTCACTAATTTTATTTTCCCAAAATAAAGTTTTAAAAGGTTGTTCACAAATTCTTGGCCTATTTTCCACTTATTAACTCAATTTAAAAATTATTTATTAAAACAAATAAAAATGGTGTAGTTACCAATGGAACCTAAGAGTGTGCCAGCAGTGAGTCAAAACTGGCTGCCAGTTTTTCTTCTTAGGGATCACTTAATCTACTCTTCACTTTTAGTTTACGTAGATTACTATATTCTTGACACAATGGGCATATTGCATAGTTTATTTGGAAATCTCAGCAATATCCACTAAGCTAGTAGTGTTACTAACCCCCATTTTATAGATTGACACCCTGAGGTTCTTAAAAGAGTGGAGTCTTTGTCTTTAATCTCATTCACTTTTTTTTCTTGGTGGTACTGGGGAAATTGGTTTTTCTTCTAAGTTGTTTTGAGTTACTAAAAAGTACTTCGCACGCTAGGCAAGTGCTCGACTACTAAGCCACATCCCCAGTCCTTGTCCTTAATCTAAAAAGTGGGAGAACCAGGACTCTGACCCTAACTTTGCAGGTTTGGAGCCTCACTTCTTTATATGAGGGGCAGAAAGATAGAGTGGAGTGTCCCTCTTTGTTCTGAGATTTTGTTATGTACCTGTAAAGCACCCTTTAGACCCAAGCACAGACAACTCGTATATGTAAAGTGTTTACAAAGAAATGTTTTCAAAAAAAAAAAAAGAAAGAAAAAAGAAAAAAAGAAATGTTTTCACAGACCTCTTTGCAACGGCTGCAATGCTCGTGTCATCACCGTTGTTTGTTTATCATAAGTAACGTTTTGGTACTTCAGGAGTAAAATTGATCTAGTGGGAATGTCAGCTTCAAGACTGTATTGACAGTCTCATCCTGTGTACTCCTTGGGGCGTGCCATGCATAACGGCAGCTGTACAAGGAGACACTTATTTTACAAGTCACTGTGAGATCAGTGCAGGCTAGCCAGTGGCATGGGAGCCGTTGTCCACACACTCCACTGAACCAAAGAGTTTAGTTACCTTCTGTTTTCTTCCTTTGGGGAGAGCATGAGGGAGAAAAAAAAATTTAAAAAAAAAAGAAGAAGAAGCTGTCATTCAAGGTGAAGTTTCCTGGTTCTTTCCTAGTTAGAGGGGGCAGCTCAGAGTGGCACTTGAGGTCGTGTGTGAAATCATGACTCCACCCTCTGCTTCACTGTGTGACTTGGGGCAAGGTGCTTCTCATTATGTCAGACATACACTTTCTATCACAGTGGTGCCTACCTTGTGAGGGTTTTCATCAAGGCAAGTACCTTAGTCCCTGGAAGTTCCTAAGGCCAGTGCTTGGCACCTAGTGATCGCTCAGATGCCCGCTGCAAGTTATCATGTTCACGACCCATTAGTGTTAATGGTCTTCAGTCATAGTTTTATCTTAGTGGGAAGAAAACAGTTACTTCTTCGAGTCTAACTGAAGAGTATTGTTGCTTTGGGTAAGAAAGAACCAAGGCTGTCTCTTTTAATGTTGCTTTATACTGTTTTTATTTATTTCTGTCTCTCTTCCAGATGGATGATGTAATTGATGACATCATTAGCCTGGAATCCAGCTATAATGAAGAGATCCTGGGCTTGATGGAGCCTGCCTTGCAAATGGCAAACACGGTACTATATTAATGACTTCTTTTTTTTTTTTTTTTTTTAAGAAAATCGGAATATTTCCAGTGCTCTCTTCTTTTTTCTTAAACTCTTTGTTTTTATAACTGATTTATTGACAGTTCTATTAATAATAAAATAGACAATTATCTTAGGTTCACGAATAATTGCATTTGACATTAGAAGTTAAGAATTTTTCATGAGTCCATCAAGGACCCTGTGATAAAGCCCTGTATTCTCTGGAGTCCACATGTGCTTCATTTTGGATGTTGGGTCCTCAGATTCTCCCTGACATCCAATGCCCAACTTAGTTCACCTTAGCCAAGGGCACTTCTGTAGACTCTGCTGTTCACAGTGTTGTTCTGATTGGCCTGGCAAAGTTCAGATAGTTTTGCAAGGGGGAGGTGATTCTTTTTCAGCAGCAAAACTTACTCCACTTTTAGTTGATAAACCAGTACTCTTAGGAACTTGTGTGTTACTTAAGAGTGCTCTCATATGATACTCATTTTTCTCTTATTATTTACAGTCTTGCCTGCATTCTTATTTTCCCCTACCCCTTATATTTGTCTTATATTACAGTTTCGTCAGAGTCTCCTTGAAAATCTTAGTCCTTGCAGTAATTTTCAGTCAAGCTGGGGTGGCATCGCTGCCCTTAGTTTTAGATTGAACTAGTTAACCTCGCACATGACGACAGCCAGGGCCAGGTCTGCTTAGCAGGTAGTGCAATCCTTTTCTGTTCCCTCATAAAATGCTGTGAAACCTACCATATTCTTTCATAACTGGTGTTTAAAAGACTAATGTCTATTGATTGGAAAGGGGAAAAAAGGTATTGTTGTTTAATGGGTATAATCATCTTTCAGGTTTGCAGGGTGAGAAAACCTTGAGGTCTGTTTCCCAATAATGTGAATACACTTCACACTACCGAGCTATGTGCTTAAAATGGTGAAAGGGATAATTCTATGTTGTGTGTTTTTACCACAGTAAAATTTTCAAAAAATGCTAACTTCCAGTAGTAAAGTCTCTCAACCAAGAAATATTGTAGCTCTTCCTTCTTTACACTAAACTCCTCAGTAAAGTGAATTTTCATAGTTAGCATTTTCTTTTCCAATGTGGTATAGTTCTTTAAGTTCACTTACTTGACTTAAATAAAGCTTCTTCCAGGAGATGTAATCTATTTTTCACCCACTTAAATTCACCTCCTGATTTTGAAAGAAGCAAATGATGTACCATTCTGATAAATATTTCTTGTGGTTCATGTCCCAACCCAACTTTGAAACTTTGGTTGGCTTCCGTGGAACTCTTTGATACATCCCAGGAGATGCAGACAGTTCCCCATCAGCAGCCAGAACCCTACGATGAACATGAGCAAAACACTTAGGAAAGCATGCACTACAGAGTTTATAAATATACAAAAAGACATAGGTCTGTTTACCATATTTTGCTTCCCAGGCAACGTGAATTAGCAATGGTCCTGTCACCGCAAAAGAACTTTGATATGAGAGTGGTATTTTTGTCAGTGGTATCAAATGGGTACTTGGGCATACCCAAGAGAATTATTAAGTTGACGTGACTTCATAAAAGCATTAATTTTTGTTCACTCATTTTGCAATATGAGGACCTTTGAAGCCATCTAATTCAATTTAATACTAAGTACAGTAATCTACTCTTGTATAGCCTTCATATTCCCCACAAAAAATCAGGCATCACACTTCCTGGAAGCCCCCAGTAAGGACTTGCACTAACTCCTTAGGGAAGCAGTAAAACACAGCAGTTAGGAGTTGATGAATTGGGGACCAGATCTGGTTGAAATCCAAAGCATGCCATTTATTCTGTGACCTTGCATGTTACTTAGCTTCTTTAAATCCTGTGTTTCCTCACCTGTAAAATGGAGTTATTTATTTTACCTACTTTATATTGTAGCACATAATACATATGGTAAGGTGTTCCTCACGATGAGTGTCTGAATAGTAACGTGGGTCCCAGTTTGTCAAGAACTTTCCTACATGTCAGCACTTATGAAGACAGTTGTCATAGCCCATGGACTTCTCTCTTTTAGAAAGATACCTGTGTCTCCTAAGTCAGTATGCGTGAGCAGTGAGGTGTGGTTCCTTCATATGCTTGCTCCTGAGCTCTTTTTAAGATGAAGTTAACATGCATTAAATTCCTGTGGCATGAGGTGCATGAGGTGCTGTGGTTGCATGAGGTGCTGTAATATGCTTCCTGTGATCCTGGGGCTTACCATCTGCAAGGGCGGACCACCTAGCCCTTGAGCCGGAAAGGATGAGTGAGGAACAGAGAGGCTGTCTCTGGGATTCCCAGATAGGAGAGATTCCCTAGGCAGAGTTGAGTTCATTCCCAGACAGCCATCCGCAGAAGTCACGTACTATCCCAGCATCTTGTTCTTCTGCATTCCCATGTGAGAAAAAGTTTAATGTTGCCTTATCGTAGTCTTCTTAGGATAAAACTTGCATCATTTTTGCTATTAGAGGAAAAACAGTGTAACAGAGGTAGGAGCAAGGACCCTAAACTGGACATTGGGAGAGTTATTTAGCCTCTTTGCCTCAGTGTCCTTATATGTAAAATGTGGATGATGATCACATCTGCCACAATAGAATTAATGTAAAAGTTACAAGACTTAATCCACAAAAAGCATTTAGAACAATTCCAGTGATGGTAGGCTATCACTTCAAATTTGTTTCCAGCTCTTATTCTTGACAAAATTATGTTTTAGTTGTTAAAAGTAAATAATCCAGCTACTAAACCTATTCACATTTTAATTTTTTCCCACAGTAAAGTTTAAATTGAATGTTCTTCATGGTAGGCATTTCTCCCTTTTATTTGTTTCTTTGAAATGCTTTGTTTCAAGTTAACTACTTAAAAAAAATAGAAGGAACACTTAGAGAGGAAACTATCCTAAGGGAATCAAAGTCTAGAAATAACTATTCTGAGAACACAAGGGCCCTCTTGTACCATCACAAACAAAGAATAAAAGTCCCAGTTTACTTGTGTTAACAGTGCACAATTGATATTCAGAGAAGGACCATCCAGAGAGGAAAAAATAATAACATTTTAAAATTATCATTTACTTGGAAAAATATTCATTTTGGTGGAGCAGAACATTGAAGAACTCAATTCAGATCACCAACCCAGGCCAAAACACAGGCATGGCTACCTTCTGTGTGTCCTGGTTAGATGACGGCTTTCATCTGTCTACACTGCAGTTGGCACTCTGAAAGTGAAATCTTGTCCATCAGGTTAATGTTCTAGATTTAAAAAAAACCAGAAAAGATGCAGAACAGGCATTTTTACAAAGGTATCTCTTCCTCCTTTTTTTTTTTTTTTTTTTAGTTCCAGAGGTGGCGTTTTGATACCAGAAAATCTTTTTATCCTTTTTGTTTTCTTTTCTTTATGCTAAGACCCAAAATAGATCCCAGAATGCTTTCTTAAATATACATTCTGAACTTACTAACTATATGTACAGTATACATATAATCTTCATTTAGAGTATGGCTTGAAAATGTATTCTTGTTCTGGAGGAATTTGGAATTAGGTATTTGTTCAGAGTGTATCATTGGTGACTTGGAGGCTTGTTTTTAAAGCTAGCTATACATATTTCTTGCCTGTTACTTAGCCCCAACAAATCATCATAATAATGACTGCATGTTTTGCATTGGATTTACATATGAGATCATATGTGATTTGCATTTGTAGAGCTATGGAAACAACTTTTTAAGCTATTGCTTCAAATTTTCAAGTTACATTCTTGATTTGTTAACACTCACAAGTTTTGCTGAGATCTAAAACTCCAGAAAGATAGAGATTAAAGCTTTGGATTTACAAGGAGTCATAGTCAGAGCAGCTTAACTTTATAACTGTGGTGTTTCTGGCATTTTACAGTGCTGTGTTGAAACAGGTAAACACCTTTCACTTTGTGTTCAGTTGGATGAGGAAAAAACCAAACACACAGCGAGCTGACCTTGAGAAGGTGACCTGTTTCAAATAGAACCACTTAATGAAATGACAGCTAATAATCAAGTCACTTTTATCAGTTCCTTAGCTGGAGGGCCTTGAAATGTGGTCCAAGGACATTTTAAGTCAGTTCAGTATGTATTTACGGCGTGTGTGCAGTGGGCTTGCTGCCTTCGGCAAGAGGCAAAAAAGTGTGTCAGGTCCTGTACATCTGACTGTCTTTCTTGCCCATCCAGATCCTGTTAGAGACAGTGTCAAATTAACCTTTCAACAGTATTTCACTCTGGACACTGGCCTGCCTCATCTCTTTAGCTGGCAGTTTAGTTCAGAGAGTATTTCTTTAGAAGCGGAGAATTCTACACTTGACCTCATGTCCCACACAAAGGCAGGTGCACTAAAAACAGGTAAAATCATCTTCAGGCTGTGTATAGAAGTTGTCTGTGAAATAGTGAATTTCATGTTTGGACTTGAATGTTGTTGCCAAGATACCTCGCTCTGTATATGCTGATATTCCAAAATTGAAAAAAAACACAACAAACAAACAAATCCAAAACACTTCTGGTCCCCACCCCTGCCCCCAAGCATTTCACATAAGGGGTATTCAACTGTGTACTGAGGACAGTCTTTGTTAGATATGTTTTTTAATCACATTGAAATGCTTTCTGAATTTACTTTTCTCACACATGGAGTAAAATTTAAACTGTATAATCAAGTAGGGGAAGGGTAGATTACAAATTCTTATCTAGGTATTATAGTTACAGGGATTATTTGAATTCATCTGGAAATGGTGTTTACAGTGGAGGTACCAAGGTTGCTTAACTATTTCTTCTAATATTTAGAACTTGATTTCAGGACCTGTGAAGGGGGAAAATTTGAGACCTGATGAAAATGAGTGTCAAGTAAAGGAAATCAGTGTCGAAAAGAAATGAATTCACGACTTTAATACAGTCAGTTCAGAACCACAGGGGAGGAAATCCTAAACTAGGTTAGGAAGGTTAATGTTTCTTCATTTATTTGAAGTGGAACTTTTTTCTTTTATTAAAAGTCTGTGGCTCCCTCTTGTGGCCTTGTTAAAAATTTCAGTTAGACCAAAACCAACCTTTTCTTTAGCAATAAGGAAATAGTTTTCCAAAAAGAAAACATTTCTCATTGTTTTTCCTATAAAAGAGAGAAGAAGAGAGAAGGAAATATAGAGAAGGGGTAAAATTGATGAGAAATTCAGGTTATTCCACATAGAATGGTATTTTGCAATAATAGCTAACCTTTACTGAACATTTACTGTCTGCTACTAGTTGTGTTGTGTTAGGTAAGGCATTCGCCACATTCTCCATGGTCTCCATGGTCTCCATGGTCAAAATAAAACTGTAAGCTGGGTAATGGATTTTATGGGTGTGAAACACTGTCCTTTGCTAAGAAGGCCATGTAACTCTCACAGCAAGTATCTTGTATTTTCCCATTTTTTTAAAAAGTAGCTTTTTGTAGAAAATCATTTTCCTTAAATAAAACCTAGAATAGGATGTGGATTTTATCCAGAAAACTTGGGAAGTTTCCTGCGGTTCATTTCTGCTCTTGTTCCTTTCTCGCCCCCTAGCTACCGGTCTCTGGAAACTTGATTGACCTTTACAGCAACCAAGGCCTGCCGCCCCCAGGCCTCACCATCAGCAACTCGTGCCCTGCCAACCTGCCCAACATAAAAAGGGAGCTCACAGGTAAATACCTAGCAGATGGGCCCCGCTGGCTTCCTATTCCCCTGCTCGTTAGACAAAGTTATCTATATAGTAATGTCTCCTAGATCTGACTCAGGGACATACTTTCTTAGGTATCTGCAGTCATTAAAACATTGTACAGTATTTTTAAGATGGAAGATTTATACTTGAAAATCCTGTTTTCCTGGGATGCTGGGAATTAGAGCCACCACTGCTACATGGCCCTAGTCACTGTGTCTGTGACTACTGTCCCCTTTGAGTTGAGGGTAGCCGGGGACACTTTCATCTCCGAATGTCTTTGCCGACCTGATGTTTCCGTGACTTACCAAGCCAGAGACTCACTGAGTATTTGAGGACACTGGGTTGAAATTTCCTTTCCATGCTTATGCCTACAATAAAGATAGGTTAAGTACGTTTCTTACGTCTTCACATGCCTCTTGCTTTTAATTTAATTTAATTTAATTTTTTTATTTACAAAAAATCTGCAAAACCCCAATAAAACAGACAAGCAGGTTTAGCAAGGTCATGGTACACGGTCACAAAGCCATATACAGAAATCTAGTGTTGGCCTATATACAAGCAATGAACAATTCAGAAGTAAAATTGTAAAGGCACAAGTTTCAACATTACAAAAAAGCTTAAAGTAACATTACTGTATAAATCTACCAAAATGCATTGATTATCTGTATCCTAAATCTATAAAAACTGATCAAAAATATTCAAATACAACCCAAATAAGTGAAGAGAGACTATGTATGTGAATTGGACAAATATCAAAACATTTTTTCTCCCTAAACTTATCTATAGATGCACCTCCGTATCTATCAAAATCTCAGCAAATTGTTTTTTTCTTTAACTATCCTAACTTTTTATATACTTATACATAAACATATACATAGTTTTCCCTTCAGTTTGTTACACAAGTGCAACTATACGATGCTTACATGTGTGTGACTTATTTATTTCTCTGATAAGTATATTCTAAAAGCGCATCCATTTAAGTATGAAGGTGTCAAGTTTATGATGCTTTATAGCTGAGTAGTATTCCATTGTATAGAAATACCACATCTTTTTTGTCTATTCCTCAGTCTGTGGGCATTTAAGTTGTTTCCAAGATCTGGCTATTATGAACTATGCTGCTAGCCTCTTGTTTTTTGTTTTTTGTTTTTGTCAGTACTGGGGATCAAACTCACAACCTTGTGCTTCCCAAGCAGGCGCTTAAGCCACTGAGCCAAACTCCTGGCCCTAGTTTTTTCTAGACAGGGTCGCACTATGTAGTTCAGGCCGGCCTTGCTCACATTGTAGCCCAAGCCAGCCTCGAACTCACAATGCTCCTCCTACCTCAGCCTCCCGAGTGCTGGGATTAAAGACCTGTGCCACCATGCCCGGCTAGCTGCTTGTTTTTATGTCTCAAAAGAAAAAAAAGATTATAAGACAAAAAAGTCAGAATAGTTTGGTGCCCTACTCACCCACCCACAGTACTAGGGATTGAACTCAGGGCCTTTGCACTGAGCTGTATCCCCAGCCCATTTTTTATTTTGAGACCGGGTCTCTGTAGGTTGTCAGTTTTCCAGGCTGGGCTTGAATTTACACTCCCCTTGCCTCAGTCTCCCAGTGCTGGGATTATAGGCATGCACCAGTATGACCAATTTAGAATTATTCATTCTTGCGGAAAGTATGAACTTACCTGTTTTTGCAGTTTGCTTAATGCTTCAGGGAGGACATTTGCCATTAAAACATGATAGAAATTGTACTGGGACTGGACTTCTACCATGGTAAATTTTATCGCCTTTAATCGTCCCTCTATTGTTTGGCATTACATCCTACAGGATTGGGGGAAATGGACTGAGAACATGGGATGTGGACTTGCCGCAATCATTCCCATCCTATTTAAAGCTGTCTTCCCAAAAATCAATTTCAGAAAATGGTGACAGAAAAAAGACATTTTAAAAAATCATTAATTTCAGTTAATTAAGAAATAAAAACTATCCAAAGCCAAAAATCAAGTAGAAAGCCTGTCACAAAGGAAAAGTGTAAGACGACAACAATAGATATACTATGTGTGGAGTTAAGAGGCATGTGTGGAGTTAAGTTTCCTGTCATACTATGTGAAAAAAAAGAAAAACAGAGCAGAAATAATTTGAGTTGCCCTTCATGGTTCAAAGAGTTCAGCTTCTGAATTATACCTACATACATACTTGCATGCATGCAGTACAGTCATACTCTGAGAAAGGTGCTTTCAAATGATCTTGTTGCTCTGTGAGTATCGTAGATGTGCTTACACTTAAGATGACTACAGTGTTGCTAGGCGATACACTCTCATGACACTACCATCCTACATACAGCCCGCTATTGATTGAAATGTCATAATGTGCTATGTGACTGACTGTGTCTACATACATCTGTAACAATGCTAATATGCTAAATACACGTATGTCTCAGTAGCTATGAATCATGCTAAGGTATTTGTATTTTGAGGTAAAGTTACAAATTATGGTAGTGTAATATTCCACATAGTACTTCTAAAAAAAGTAATCCCAGCATACTTGTAATCCCAGCACCCCAGGAGACTGAGGCAGGAGAATTACAAGTGTGACCCCAGCCTGAGCTATTTAGTGACTGGGGATGTAGCTCAGTACAGAGGTCCTAGGTTCAATCCGTAGAACTATCAGAGAGAGAGACAGAGAAAGAGAGGGAGGGGGAGGGAGAGAGAGAGAACTTTGCTGTTTTGTGCTTTGTTCTTTGTAAAGTAAAAAGTAATCACTTAGGACAGAGATCTCGTAAGAGTTACTATGAAAATAGAACTTACCACGTAGAACTGCCAGAAACTGCCTCAGTACCCTATTCCTATTTATATTTTCATAGACTCAACAAACTAGTAAATAGTTTCTCCCAAGAGTCATTAAATGATTCTGTTCTAGCAGATTCTGACAGAATCTGCTTTCAAGTTCTGAAAAAATGAGTTCATTTCTAGGAACCAATCCAAGACCATGGAGATCTGTGCAGGACTGGTCTGCTGAGTTCTGATGTCACTGTCACAAAAAAACCTGAAAAATTATTTGGCCTGAAAAAGAAAATTTGACTCTTGATGATGAAATATCAACCACAAATTTCCTAGTTTTTTAGTTTTTTGTATTACTCTGATTAAAGCTGGAATGTGTTTACAGTGCACAGTGGGTGATCGTTACACTGGTCTTTTACCAATTTGTGGGAACTGAGTTATTCCATCTATTTGACATATGTTGTTTCTGAAAAAGTGCAAGTTTTTAAAAAGATGTAATATTTTTAAAAAATATTACATGGAGTCCAGTCAGAAAGCTTCATATGTTTAGAAAATGAGATGCTTTATTGTTTACATTGCTGTATCGATTTAACAGTTCTAATTTCTCATTACTTCATTCACGTGCACAGCGTGTATTTTTCCCACAGAGTCGGAAGCAAGAGCCCTGGCTAAGGAGCGGCAAAAAAAGGACAATCACAACTTGAGTGAGTTGGTTTTATTTGTGTTCATGACATGTAATACTGAAGTTGATGTTCCTTCATATAGCAAAAAGTGTTTCAGAAATATTGGAGGGAGGTAGAATTCTGTAGTTGTTAGATATTTTCTGAAAGAAGATTATATTTCAGAGAAAGTAAGATACATGTTTTAGTTCAAACCAAACTGATTTTTGTGTGTAAAGTTGTTTGTAATTTCTGTAGTTTCTTTTTTTTTTTTTTTTTTTTTTTTTTTAGTAGTGAATTTTCTTTTTTATTGCAAGGGGGACTTGATCCCTAACTACCCAGTTATGACTGTTGCTCACACTGGAACTTATTAACAAAAGGAGATTATGGGATCATCATTTCCAGTGAGATTTGAAAGGAAAAAAAAAAAGTAAAAAAAGAGAAACAGCTCTGAAAGGGAGAAAATGAGTGGGGTAGACTCCAAATTTCTAATATTATCTATCGTTTAAAAAAGTTCTATAACATTTAAAATATCTTTATATATTTAATTTACTCTTAATTAAATCATTAATCCTGTCCTATGAAAACTTAAATTTATATTTTATATACATAGGTACGTGTAGGAGAGACTGCACAGTAAAAATAAGGATGAAATTTAGAGGAAAGAAGTAGTTTGTGAATTTCTCATCTCATAATCTCATGTTATTTTTCCTAAATTTATTATTAAGAATATAGGAAAGTCCTATGTAAACACTTGCTCTTTATTTAAAAAAAAAAAAAAAAAAAAAAAAGGAAAAAAAAAAAAGAATAGAGCCAAGTTCTTCTTCTTTAATCCCCAGGCATTAGCACTGTTCGTTTCGATTTGATGTTCTTCTTGATGTTTTCTGTGTATTTGAGAATACAAACACATAGCTGTGCACATGTGAAAATTAAAAAGTTTTTTGTGTGTTAACACAGAACACAGCATGTTGTTCATATTCTGTTGCTGCTTTCCTTTATTTTTTTTTAACTGAACAGTTGGTTCTAAAGACCTCTTGCTATTAGAATCCTAGATCTACTTTTTTAAAGGTACGGCATAGTATTGTATATTGTGACTATTTTTAACATTTTGCAATTTCTCTACTGTTCGGTGTTTAAGTTATTTCTACTTTTTTCAGTTATAAACACTGTCACAGCCAACATTTCACACCTGCCATGTTGTGCCAAGAGGATTGTTTCTGTAGGGCAGCTCTTGAGAAGTGGACTTGCTAGGTACAGAGGGCATTAGTTTTCACTCTTACTAGTATTCCCGTCTCCACATGTTTTCACCAAAAGATGGACTCATCTTCAAGGTCTCCCCTGCTTCCCAATAATTTTATTCTTACTTTCTCTTTTAAAACATCTCAAGAATAAGAAAATCAGGCATTATCCAAATCTTCACTTAATTGAGATGTGAAAAAGGAAGTTGGATCTTGTCAAAGGCAGTATTTACTATAGAAACCTAAGCTTTCAAGTTCAGGGTTATCATTATAGGACAAAAATGACCAGCACAAACTGAGGATTATAAAACAGTCTTTAAGTCTCTTCAAGCTAACAGAAATTAATATTCAGAGTTGGATTGCCCTTTGGCTTAGCTTTCCCTCCCTCTTTTAAGAATTTGTCCTGTAACAATACTTGCTGAAATGTGCATATGCATGCATTTATTCTCTCATTTATTCTGACATTTCTGTTTATTGAGTCCCCTGTTGGTACAAGGTATTTTTCTACACAAGTGAATCATACATATGGGTTTCCCACTCTTTGGAGCTTATGTTTGAGCCAGGAGTCATCTGTATGTTATTGAGCAAGAGACAGAATAATACATGGACCATCCCATCATATGTAAGGGCCAGCCTGTACAGGGATATGCTTTGTGTATGTTTATGTGGATGTGTAGGTGTATGGGCAAAGGTCTAGAAAGCACACTTATTAGTGACAGTTTTTCCATACACATAAATGTTGGACAGTGTAAAATAGTTGACTTTTACTTTTACCTTTATACACATTAGTATTTTTTGAAATGATTTACGAGATTATACGACTTTCATAATAAAGAATTGGAGAAGTTCACCCCTACAGTAAAAATAAAATGTGGTCCAAGTAGATGTCGATGGTGAAAGATGTCAGTAATGTCCTGTTGAGAACACATACATGCAGAATTGTCTGTAATGGTACTCCACTTCAAATGTAGCGTTCTTTAACACTTAATTGTGCCAACCATATACAGTTGCCTAGAGTGCAACAGAAAGTAAGCACTGTAAGTAAAATATATGAAGTATGCAAATTAAGTAGTTGAAATTTCTATGAGGAGCCCAGGGAACATAGTGGTAGGATGGGCTTGGAAGGGGTGAATCAGTTTTATTAGGATGACCTGAGGACTCTCATAGGTGAATCTGAGTCATTACCTGAGGTTGGGGAGGGCAGAGCCATTCAGATTTCTAAAGGAAGAGTGTTTCTAAGATGAATCACAGTAGGAAGTACAATCAGGAGCCCATGAGATCCTGGAGGACTTGGCTTTGTCTCCATGAAATGAGAACTGATGGGAGGGTTTTGAGTAAAGGATTGATGTGCCCTGACCCTCATTTTAACAGGATCTCACTATTTGCTGTATTCTTGAGACGCCAAAGAGACAGGGAGCACTGAGCATGGGTGAAGCAGAGATATGAGCGAGGAGGATTATGGTAATCCAGGCAAGAGATGATGTTAGTATTTCTTAGGTAGTAATGGAGGCTGGGAGTAAACTGATTCTAGAAATATTTTGAAGATAGAGCCAACAAATTTAATGGTGGATCATATGTAGAGTGTAAAAGGAAGGGAGGTACATAACTGATTCCAAGATTCTTGCCTAAGCAATTGGAAGGATGTGGTTACCATTGAAATGAGGTGGTTTAGCAGATAGACTCATTTGAGCAGAAAAGATCAGGAGTATCTGGCTGCCCTGTGGACATCCATCTGTATGGAGAAGTCTAGTGGTGAGACATACGAGTCTGGAGTTCTAGGGCTACATCTGGGCTGGAGATAGAAGTGTGGGAGGCATCAGTGTCTACACAGCATTCCAGACTTGGAGATGACCAAGAAGCATTCCAAGGGCTGTATCTCGCAAGTGCACCTGTGACTGCTGTGTGTGTTTATTTTTACAGCATAAAAATAATCACAAGAGATATATAAGAAACTTAACATTGGATCACAGGGAAGTTTTATTTTGCTCTATATATTTCAGTATTTGAATTTTGTGATTCTTATGTTTAACAAAAGGAAAAAAATAATCCAGATTCAGAATTTTGGAGGATGTTATCTAGTAAATCAGGAATCTAAAAATTCCTTTTTTAGCATATGGACTATCACTTAATGTTCTATTTTATAAAAATTTAATGATAAGACAGTGTTATAAATAAGACTTAGTCACTGGAATAACTACTCAGCCAATATAAGCTGCAATTTATTCTGGAAAAATAGTGAATGATACTATTTTTCTAAAGATACCAAATATTAGTGACTCAAGTATAAATATAAATATTTATTTATTTTAGGTTATTTAAAGTAAATTTAATTTATTAGACCTTTACTTGGAATTTATTTGCTAGACTAGGTAAATTAGAAACATCTCATATGCCTCTTGTGTCTCCCTCCTCTAAGAAGTTGATGATTTAGTTGAATGTACAACTAGATTTATGATATAAGAATACTGTTAAGATGCCTGGTATAACTCAGCAGGTTGGACTTAAGTTCCAGGGCCGTGCTGTCCACTGTGGGGGCCATTTGTCCCTGTTGAGCACTTGAAATGGGGTTGATCTAGATTGTGATGTGCTATGAGAATTACACCTGGATTTCAAAATTTAGTATGAAGAAAAAAGTCCAAGTACCTAGTTTGTAAATTTTGATATTGATTACCTGCTGAAATAATAATGGTGTAAGTATAATGGGTTTAATAAAATATTTAAGTTAGTTTCATCTTCCTTTTTACTATTTCAGTATGGCTGTGAGAGAATTTAGAATCACATAGAGAATTTGTATTATATTTCTTTTGGGCAGTGCTAGGCTAGAGCAGGGAGTTTTGCCTGCCTGTGAGCTAAGAATGTTTTTTGTTAAATTTTACATGGTTAAAAGGAAACTAAGAGTAATATCTGTGATATGAAAATCATCTAATATTCAAATTTCAGCATTATAAGTAATTCTGATACTTTTCATTAATCTTGGTTTGCATTGAAAGCATAATTCGTGTATTTTGAATTTTGGCAAAAAATACATTGGAAGTTTGTTTTCTGTCTAGTTATGTAAGTATTGCATAATAGTACCCTCTGTGTCGGTGCTCTGCCTACAAAGCAAAAGAGTGCACTACCTGCCCTCCACAGAATGTTTGCTGAGCCCTTCTGCATAGTTTTAGGCTTGAGTCCCAGCTGTTCACCACTTCGCTGGCTGTACTCAGCAAGTTCTTGGTATCTCCAAGGCAATTTTGTCGTTTGTAACTGAGGACAGGAAATCTGATTTCAGAGTCATTACAGGATCAGATGAGAAATTGTATATCTAAGGACTTTGTAAATGGCAAAGTTCTCTACAAAGGTAACTCATTTTTAAAAGTGCTTTAACCACAATACCAAATACACAGTAAGAACTGGGGGAAAAATAGGTTCAGATTTACATTGCCCTGACCTGGTGAAGTTTACATGCACATGCCTTTAATGAGATATGCTAAATGCACATGTGGTGCTGCTACTAATGGCCCTTTCCTGTGCTCTTTTCTCGAAGTCGAACGAAGAAGAAGATTTAACATAAATGACCGCATTAAAGAACTAGGTACTTTGATTCCCAAGTCAAATGATCCGTGAGTACAATTGCATGTTAATCTGCATCATATATTTTTTGCACCTTCATATTTTCTCATGTTACAAAAAATGGTGTTATAAAAACTGGAGTTCACAAATCCCTTCTCTCTCTATTTTTCTTTTTTCTAAATACTTCTTAAACCTTTCTTTTGATTAATTTCGTCCAACTAAAATTTCAAGAGAAATGCACTGAATTATCCAAAAGGATTGCTGAATATTAGATAGTTAGCTTTGAATGTGAGGAAGTGGGCTTTCTGAAATCTGAGATTCTTTGGCAAACAAATTCCTAGCCATTAAAAAATTCGTTAGCATTCACATGGTACAAGATTTAGATTCATGGACTATGTACTGTTCACTTTGTAACAATGTCTCTAGGAACTGATAAACATTTTGGAAACTTCAAGTTCACTGATATTCAATAGACAAAAGGTCAATTTTTTTTTTAATGGAAACTTGCACATTCTTAGTATGTTTTCCCAATCTAGGAAATTAGGATAATTATTAATCCTCTTGTTAAGTACAAGTCAGCTAATTTGGGTTTCAGCCTTTGGTTTTCTTCTACCCCTCCTCTTAGAGATAGCAGCTATAAAGATAATTTTCTTCTACTGCTTCATAGTTACCTGCAAAGTCATCAAATAGGACAACAAATACACAATCTTTATCCATTAGAAATTGGCCCATTTGAAGTGGGGTGAGGGGATGTATACATTTTAATGACCCCCACAGGCATTCTATGAAATTAGCCTTTGCATATGACCTTTTAGCTATCCAATAAAATGTAAAGATGCAATCAAGCATTATTCATGCAAGGCTTATTAAATTTGCTATTCACATTATTGCTAGGGAATTTGTAGCAAAATAAAACAAAACTGTTACCTATTGTGAGGTGGTTTTGATGAATGTGCAAGCACAATTTCCATCTTCAACACCTGGCTTTTCTAGGTTTCAAAGAAAGGCATTTGCAAACTAGAAACATTCAAATTCTCAGTTCTGCAGCACAAATTTATCCTACTAAAGGGCTGTGACCTTCATTTCCTATAGTCAATCTTGCATGATAGTTGAAATTGAATTCCCATTTTCCTGTTCTTTATCAGCTTTCACTTTTTAGCATATTCTTTTAAACTGTAGCATGTGAGAATCTCTTTAGTAACATATTATGGAATTGTGGGGCTGCAGTGAAAGCCTGAATTTGCATATCTTCTTTCTGCATTATATTAGAATACTTAGGTGTTTATAGTCTGAACTGATAATGATCTTTCATTGTAGGCATTGTTTTAAGATAAAACAGACTATAATCTGTATGGTGGTTTTCCAAAATGTGCCTTGGGGCTGCTATAGAGACACATTTTAACTGATGAGTGTCTCGGCCTGATGCCCTCTCTTCCAGCAGAGCAAGTCTGCTTTTGTTGATTTTCTTTTGTACATTGGGGTTTTGTGTATGCTTCTCTATGAAAAAAAGACTCCTCTCATTATTAAAAAGAAATTTGAACACCCACCCTTTTAACCCAGACACATAATTGAGTCTCACAAGGTGGTAAATTTCAAGATAACTGGTTGAAATTATTACTTCTTAAAATCTGACTGATTGCTTTGTTGAAAGTTTCAATTCTGATTTCTCACCTTACTGGTCTATGTCAAGTATCAGTCATTATAATTATGTTTCTCTCTGATTGCTAAAGTTTCTGTTCCTTTGGTTTTGGCCCTGAACATGAGGTCCCTGCACTGTCTCTGGGCATCTCAGGACACCTCTCTGGGTTGCCATCTTTGGTTCTGAGGCCCTAGGGATCAACCCCAGGGAATTCTTTGGGGCCCCTAGCTATCCCTCTCCTGGAAGAACTTCTGTTTTGTTCTTCATCTATTCTAGCCCATAGGAGGACCAATTACTAGGTCACTTGTTTTAATGGTCCACCATTCACATGTGGCGCCTGGTATTTCTGATCTGCTCCTAGCAGTTTAGAGATGATGAAGTAAATGGTTCTTCACCCATCAGAGTTTTTTGTTTGTTTTCATCTTCCATTGTTATTGTCATCATTATAATGAAAATTGTCTATAGAAGAGTTCAGATTAAGTTCCAGCAATGCAGATATTTTGACATACACATAGATTGTTCGTTATTGTTTTTCTGGAGCACTCTAAGATCTTCAAAGTGCTTTCGTCTACATGTTAATGGTGGTCCAAATTTTTTTTTTTTTTTTTTTGGTGGCACTGGGGATTGAACTCATAACCTCGTGCCTGCCAGGGCAGGCGCTTAAGCCACTGAGCCAAACTCCCAGCCCTGATTTTTTTGAGGCAGGGTCGCACTATGTAGCTCAGGCCAGCCTTGCGCTTGTATTGTAGCCCAAGCCGGCCTGCAACTTACAACGCTCCTCCTACGTCACCCTCCCGAGTGCTGGGATTAAAGGCGTGTGTCACCACACCCGGCTCCTAATTTTCTTATATGCGACATGTTGGAGGCATACTGCACAAGAACCAAGAGACAGCAAGTTCTGGCTGCCTAGGCTGGGATTCCAAAAGTCTTTTGCTTGTGTTTGACCTTGGAGAAGTTACTTGTGTTCTGGGCTTCATTTTTCTCATCTGTTGACAAGGGGGCATAAGAATATTCCCAAGGAATCTAGTTTTGAGGACTCACCAAGAAGAAGAATGGGGTCGTGACTTAGAAGAGGGAAGCCTGGAGCCAGGTTCTCTAGGCTTCCTAGCCCTGCCACCTCCTAGCTCTGTAACCCTGGGGAAACTTCTGAACCTCTGTGTGTGAGTTTCCATTCATTAAAATAGGATAATATTAGTACCTATCCTTGAGGTCAAGAGTGAATGAGTTATAAAACTCTTCAAAAAGTGCCTGGCACTCAGTAAGTGCTAAGGAAAGATCCCTACTATAAACATTGTGTTGACTACTTAACACAGCACCTGTTCTATTATTTGCACTGTGTTCTGGACTTCTCAGAGTATATTCATATAAAATGCCCTTTTGCTTCCAATAATGCACATATACAGCTGCTTCCATAATTGTAGCATCATTATGTAGATGAGGCAGCAAATATAGAGAGAGGTTAGAGAACCTGTTCCTGATGATTTGTGATAAAAATCTAAACATGCCACAAACAAGCCAAGGGATCTTCTCACAGGATTTCTTTTTACCATTGCTTATTGTGCCCAAGTAAGTAAACTTTTGTAGTCCTAGAAACCCGTTACTACTTACTATAGTATTTGAGAATATTGCTCTTGTAATTAATAGGACTAAATTTAAGTCCTGTCTCCATCTTGTGATAGCTGTGTAACCTAGGACAAGTTGAATTGTCCCTGTGTGAACATTTGCACCATGTCCCTGCCTTAACAAAGTTCTTTCCTGGATTAAGTAAGACCACGTATATAGAATGGATAGACAATGTCCAGCCCATGGCACTTGTATAATGATTGTAGCTATTACTGCTGCGTAGTTAGTATTACATCTGATGAAATTAAATGCTTTGAATACTGCATTTTCATTGGGCTTCAAATCTTACAGATTTCTGTTTTACTCCATTTTCATCCCAGAGACATGCGCTGGAACAAAGGAACCATTTTAAAGGCATCCGTGGACTACATTCGAAAGTTGCAACGGGAGCAGCAACGTGCAAAAGAACTTGAAAACCGGCAGAAGAAGCTGGAGCACGCCAACCGGCACCTGCTGCTCAGAATCCAGGTACCCTCTGTGTGATGAATACTGCAAGCACATTGCTGGCCTTAAGATGGGGCAAGGAAGGATGTAGCGAGCCATCAGGGAGTTGACTTACATGATCCTAATACAGGTGATCTGGGCTCTTGATAGATTCCGTATTTGTGAATTTGCCTACTTAGAAAAATGTATGGGTGGCCCCCAAATTAATATTGGTGGCGCTTTTCCCAGTTGTTCTTGGATGCATACAGAGTGGTGAATCTGAGTTGCCCATGGTGCTGGCTCCTAGCGGAAGTCTAACAACCCAACTTGAGGTCAATGGTCAGCCTTCTTGTTTCAGCTGTCTTGCCATTAACACGATATGGTTTGACTGGTTAAATGTCGTGTTCTCCACATTTGTGCGCTTTGTGTTAGTGACTTTGCTGTGTCAAACAGGCCCCAAATGCAGTGTTAGAGTGCTGTCTTGTAAGCACAAGAAAGCTGTCATGCACCTTCATTGACAACACAGATGTTACGTACACTTTCTTCAGGCATGTCTTACAGTCCTGCTAGTTCTGAGTTCAGTATGGATGGATCAACAGTATGTATTTAATAAAAAGTGCCTTACACAGAAATGTACATGGATCAAGACTGTGTATTGATCACTTGATGAAAATGTTGTCCCTAGAGGATTCTAACCCAGTCTTTCCCCTAGGAACAGTAATTCTTTATTCACTAATTCAATGTTTTTAGTCACTTTAGAGACCATAGCTACCATAAATAATGAGCGTGGAGTGTACATGTTAAATTAAAAAGATGCCTTAGTTGGGTGGAAGGAATCAAATCTATGTTTATAGTGGACACTCAAGAAAATCATATAAAAAGTTTATAATTCTTGGAAATAGTTATATGTACTGAAATTACACCATGTGTATTTTAAACTTTATACTTATAGGGGGAAAAGTATTAAATGGGCTACCTATATACCACCATTTGTGTCCAAGGAACATACTATCAGTGGGGTCAAGAAATGAAGAAGGATCCCTCTTTCCTTTTGATTTCTGTGTCCTCTCTGACACTCGCCTTTTAGGCTGCATTTGAAGATAAAACCTGTTCTGAAGCTGTCCTCAAGATTCAACTCTGTGCCATTGATGAAAGTGGCTTGCATGGGTGTTGTTATTATTGTTGCTTGTAGTATATGGGACTGAACCCAGAGCCTTTGCACTGAGCTATATCCCCAATCTTTTTAAAAAAATAGAGACAGGGTCTCACTAAGTTGCTAAATTGACTGGGCTGAGCCAAACTTGTGATCTTCCAACCTCAGTCACCAAGCTTCATAGGATGTTTTCACTTACTTGCTAACCTTGAACACAAACTGCCTGTGACAGTCAGTAACACTGGATCATCTCCCTGAGTAGATGGGCGTCCTTTCCTAGATTTTGCTGTAGAGTAAGGTTTACTTTTCAGGTTCCCAAGGCAGCTATTTATCAAGTTATTTTTTGGAAGTTAGGCAAAGTATGATACCTTAGAGTCCATCATGTTTCATCTGGAGGTGCTCATCCCTAACATTGAATTTACAGAGGACCTAATCGCTAATAAAGTTCTCCCTCCTTCTAACTACTCCCCAGCATTTCACATTTCAAGATGTCCCATGTACCATTCACTCTAGCAATCTTCAGCCTTGGAGGGAGAAGCTAAAGGCAGCTCTTCTCTAGGGTTGGCTGTAGAATCTGGGTATTGAAGTAGAAATTATATATAATTTGGAAATCTTCCCTTCCCCCCCATTGCCACCTTCTTTGATTTTTATTGGTTTTGTTGTTGTTGTGTGTGTTTCATCTCTCTAGTAACTGCATTTAATCTTTAGTATTATACTTTGTTCTTATTTTCTCTGTCTCTTTGTCTCTGTCTCTGTCTCTTCTGGGGATTGGGGCATGAAACAGAATCTCACTATGTAGTTTATGCTGCCCTGGAATTATGTAGCCCAGGCTGCAATTATAGGAATGCACCAGCAAGCCTGGTGAGTACTATACCCATTTATAAAAGCTAATTATGTAAGGGCTGGGAGTTTGGCTCAGTGCCTTAAGCGTCTGCCCTGGCAGGCGCGAGGTTGTGAGTTCAATCCCTGGTGCCGCAAAAAAAAAAAAAAAAAAAAAAAAAAAAAAGCTAATTATGTATTAAGAAGGTTTGTGTTATTTTTTTATGAAAATATTAAAATGTAGCAACTATTTTGAAAGAGAAGCTAGGTTTGTTTTATTTTGAGGTCCCAAGAATGAGTATATTTATGAGATATGAATATTATGAAATATACGCATTGGAAATTCCATTGATGGCAATATCTTGGTTTTTCTTCCAGTGGCTGTGGGCCAATCATTAGAACTTTAGCATATAGTAGAAAATAGTATGAATTAGAAATGATCTGGGATGTAATGAAACCAAAGTGCACCAGATGAGATTTACCATCTTATTTGGAAATCTAAATAATCACTTTAGTCAGTTGATAAACATTTTTAATTAAACAACAAAGGAATAGAATGAAATTTTGCTTCTCTCAATCAAGCTCTACTTACTTATTGTTTATTTATTTATTGAAAAAACAAATTGCATGTCTGGAGGTGCTGCTCTTATTAGTATGTTGGTATGGATTTACAAGAGCCCATGTTTGTAGCTTAGGCCTACGGGCTTCCTTTCATTTTCAATCCAAGTGATGCATGCAGAAATTTTCACAGAAGGCAGAGCATAAAGCCTTATTATCAGTGGCACTGCCATTTTATTAAACAGCCCAGGGGTTTGAAGTGTTGCCTGGAGAGACTTGTGTTTCTTGGAACTGTGTAAAGGAGCACGCAGACACTCCCGTGACATCTCCAGCTCCTGTCTCTTGTTTTGGTTTCAGAAAAGAATCTTGTGGACCCAACAGTGTTAAAATAGACTGAACCAGGATTTTTTTTTTCAGCCACAGGTGTTGCTAAGGTCATGGGCAAAGGTTGAGTGTAATTTCCCCCCTCATGAGGCCAGATGGGTTGCTTCAGATTTATATTCCGTTCTTATATAATATCATATCAGAAAGGTAGGATGACATAGGAATGTGGAAGCAGGGTACTTTTTGGGCGTCAGCTGGGTTCATTTTAGGAGTTTCCAAGGATAGTCCGAAAGTAAAAATAGGAGAGCCATCCAAGGGTTTTTGGTTTTTGTTGTTGTTTTTTTCTAATAATGGAGACTGAACTGAGGAGCTTCCCTCTGATCTGTATCCCCAGACCTATTTTGAGACAGGGCCTCAATAAGTCACAGACTTGTTCAGGCTGGACTCAAACAACTGGATTCAAGCTCCTATGTCAGCCTCTCAGAGTGCTAAGATTGCAGGCATATGCCACCATGTCTGACTTTGAAGGCATTTTGAAATGAGGTCCCAGGTCACTGACACTTAGGAAATTTATTAGTCAGCTAGTGTTGCTGCAAGAAGGTCCACTGGCTAGGTGGTTTAAACGGCGGGAAGTTATTTTCTTAAAATTCTAGAAGTCTAAGATGCAGGTGCCCGCAGGGCGATTTCCTTCTGAGGCCCCTTCTTGGCTTGCAGATAGCTGTTTCTGTTTCTCCACGTGGTCTGTGCCTCTGTGTCTGTGTCCCCATTGCCTCTTCTGATAAGAACAGCAGTCCTCTTAGGGTAGGTTCTACTCATATGACTTCATTTCCCTTTATTACCTCTTAGAGGTCCTGTCTGCCAGTACAGTCACATTTCAAGGTCCTGGGAGTTAGGATTTCAACATACACACACTGGGGATGCAATAGAGATTATAATAAAAAGGTAGGTGAAGAAAGTGTAGACTAAAACCAGTCATTTTATAGATGAAAACTTAATTGTCCAATTACAAAATAGGTTTTCTTTGCCAGTGAGATAGGTTAGATGATACTTTTAAAACTGTGGTAAGGTGTGTGGCAGCAGCCCAGCTTCTGCCGTCACCACCTACACCTTTTCCTGCAGGGTGCCCTTAGTGTCTCAGTAACTTCCTCACTATACCGTAGACCAAAAGAAATGCTTACTGTTTCTTTTAGGTCCCAACAACTTACTGAGTATTTGGGTCTTAACAGCATGGTTACCATTTGAAAAAAATAAAAGAAACAAAAAAAAGAAAAATTGCATTTTTATTTAGTGTTAACTAACCACGGGACTTACTAATGAGATGTGTGTGTCCGCAGGGCACTGCACAGCTCCTGCAAACCTTGGGGTCAGCTCTGATCAAATAGGACCTCCTTTCTCCTAGTCCACACTGGTGTCCACACAGAGCCCCCAAAGCTCTGTTTGATGTGACTGAAAAGCATGGCGCAGAGTCCGACACTGAAACTGGGAGTGATCTGGATTTCGGTCGTTCTTGCAGTGGTCTCACCATTTCTCTTGAATCCTAAAACAGCTGCAGGAACCCTGAGTTCCCTGTAGCACCCTTGGGTACTCAGCGTAGTTTAGGGACCATGAGACTATGTTTCTACTTACCTAATAGGTTTTATCAGCTCCCGTTTTAATTTTTTTAAATGTGGTTTTCAACTTAGCCTCATTTCAAATATGAATATCCATGAAAAAAAAAACTCATATACCACACAATGTTCATATGCTACCAGTGGTACCTGTAGTTTAGGAAATACAGAGTTTATTAATTTTAAAGAGTAACAAACTTTAACTTTGGGAATTTATTGTTTTCCTTCTCAGAGTCTGATTTAATAGACTTTGGTTGGGGGTGATTTAAGATTCCCAGCAAATATGAGTGGAAGCGAGCTAGGTGTGGTGGCGCACACCTTTAATCCCAGTACTTGGGAGGCTGAGGTAGGAGGAGTGTTGGGTGTTTGAGGCCGGCTTGGGCTATAGTGCGAGCACGGCCGGCCTGAACTACGTAGTACAACTCTGCTTCTAAAAAAATAGGGGTGGGAGTTTGGCTCAGTGTCTTAAGCGCCTGTCTGGCAGGCGCGAGGTTCTGAGTTCAATCCCTGGTGCCACAAAAAAAAACAAAAAACAAAAAAGTGGAAGATACAGAAAGTGCCCTACATCTAGACCCCATGCAGAGTAGTACATTATTTCAACTCAATGAACCTACCTTGTTCCTTCTTTCACTCTCTTTCTCTCTCTTGTCTTGTCATCTTTTCTTTTCTTTTCTTTTCTTTGTATTTGCAGCCCATGGGATTGAACTCAGGGCCTTAGCACTGAGATTCATCTTTGGCCCTTTTTATTTTTTATTTGGAGACATGGCTCACTAAGTTGCCCAGGCTGAGCTAATTTGCAGTTGTCTTGCCTCAGCCTCCCAGAATGCTGGGATTATAGGCTTGTGCCATTACACTTGGTTAAAAATCTCTAGTAGTGCACATCCTGTGGATTTGGACAAATATGTTCTGACATACAGCCACTGACATAGTATCGTATGAAACAGTTTCACTGCCTTTTAAAAATCCTCAGTGCTTTACCTGGTTAAGTGCCTGATTTTGACTTCTGTTACAGGAGCTTGAAATGCAGGCTCGTGCTCACGGACTTTCCCTTATCCCATCCACGGGTCTCTGCTCTCCGGATCTGGTGAATAGGATCATCAAGCAAGAACCAGTTCTTGAGAACTGCAGTCAAGACATTCTGCAGCACCATCCCGACCTGAGCTGCACGACCACCCTGGATCTCACCGATGGTACCATCAGCTTCAACAGCAACCTGGGGCCAGGGGCCGAGAGCAACCCTGCCTACAGTGTCCCATCGAAAATGGCATCCAAACTGGAAGACATCCTCATGGATGATACCCTCTCTCCGGTTGGTGTGACTGACCCGCTCCTGTCGTCTGTGTCCCCGGGAGCCTCCAAAACAAGCAGCCGGAGGAGCAGCATGAGCATGGAAGAGACGGAGCACGCTTGTTAGCAAGGCCTCCCCACTCCAGCCACACGAACTGCTTCCTGTCTTGAGTAGTAGACTTCATAGTTCACCTGAAGGAGTTTTCTTGATAATTTTCCTTCCTTAATATGAATTTTTTCATGCTTTATCAATAGCCCAGGATATATTTTATTTTTAGAATTTTGTGAAACAGACTTGTATATTCTATTTTACAACTACAAATGCCTCCAAAGTATTGTACAGTAAGTGTGCAGTATCTGTGAACTGAGTTCGCCTCCAGCACGAGCTTTCTGAGCAAGTGGATTTTGCATCAGAGAAGTGTCTGTCCATTTTTATTCAGGGGAAAACTTGATTTGAGATTTTTATGCCTGTGACTTCCTTAGAAATTAAATGTAAAGTCCAAGTAAAAGAATGTAAAGCAACCAAAAATATAAAGAAAGAAACCTTCATACTAACCCTTTCCATTTTATAAATTTATTGATTCATTGGTACTGCCTTAATATACAGTACCTTTCTAGCATTGTTCAGTCTTTATACTGCAAACTATTGAAAGAACTGATATATTCTGTAAAAGACAGAAAAAAAAGCAGTCATTTTAATAACGAGTATTTGGTAAGAAGATGTAATTGATACCAACCAAAACTGAAAGGAGTCAGACCAAAACTCTAAAACAGAGTTAGTCTTGCACTCTTTCACTCTCTGAAGTTAGTTTTCTTCATTAATGAATTAGTGAGTGTGATTTAATTTTTCATAAGATATATTTTCTTTTGAAATGGAAATGAATGTCCTCTCACAGTAAAATACTGAGGAGCAGTGAAAGTTTTACTTTTTTTTTTTCCCTTCAATTTTGCTTTTGATAAAGCAACCAAACTGGGCACATTTCTAATTGGCATTGCTATTTTTATTTTTAAATTATGTTTTAGTCATTGATTTGTACAGACTTTTATTATCATCATTCTATTCAGTGTTTGTATTAATTTCTAAGAATATGCATCTTAAAATTGCAAGTTTTCAATATTTTTACAACTCACTGGTGGTTTTCTGCATTCTTTGTACACCCATGAAAAAAAAACTTTTTTTTTTTGCAAGGTCTTGTGTTTAAAGAGAGCTTTGAAAATATTTTGTATATTGCAGTCTCACTCAGAACTGTTTTTCAGCACATTTAAGGTATAGTATTAATAGGTTAAATCCTGGCTTTCTAGAAAGAGTAAACTTACATATTTATTTTTAGGGTATAAAAAATAGCAATATTCTTGGAAACTGATAACCATAGTATTACTATGCCCATTATGGTCATTAAAATTGGGGTTTATTTCACCAAACTCACTGGAATTTTTTTTAAAAAGAAAAATACTGGATTGGCAAATTACTGTTACTTGATAACAACATTTTAATGAGCAGCAATGTTGTAAAGTTAGTTTCAGTGCATTATCTATTTGCATAGCCCTATGCAATAACAGTAGTGTTAATATGTATCAAGCCTAGGTGTTTTATACAAATGATATATAGTGTTACAAGCCAGGCTGGGGAATGGAGTTTCTCAGTAGCAGCCTACAATTGAATAGTGAGTGGCATAAAGCATATCCATTCAGAATGAAGTGCCTTAAATATAGCAGTAGTCTTTTTTGGACTAGCACTGACTGAACTGTAATGTAGGAGAAAGTTTCAAGATGGTATCTCTAGTCGACAGGAACATGTAGCATGGTGCCTATGTAGACCATATAAGAGCTTCCAATTTTCCTTCACATATTTTTAATATAAAATATATTTTAGTGACAGAGTGCCAACTTCTTTCATCAGGAAACCTTATTCAGAAGGGTTTTTTAAAAAAGTGTTTAAATGTCAAATGTGAATTGGTGATGGGCGATGGAGGAATCGGAGAGGAGTTATTGTCAGCTGTGTGAATGGATGGCTTCAGTGGAAATAATCACCCTGCGTCGTCCCCAGGCACATTGGGCAATGAGAATCCTTGGAAACACTGATGATGCTATCACTTTTATAGCTTTATTACTTAAGGGGGTAGGGAAGATTAGTTCCCATTCTTTCAACCCTCTTAATTGTATAGCTCTTTTCCTAGAATAGTGATGCAAATCTGCATGAACAGCAAACTGTACCATAGTGATACAATCATAGCATTGTCTATTTTTCTCTTCATATTTATATAGGGGGAGGGAGCTGGGTGTGAAAATGGAAGATTGCGATGCTATGATGCCGGTTTTCCTTAGCTGATTTTGAGGGATTTTAACAATAGACCAAAGGTGGACTGACTGTGGCTGAAGCACCACAGCTGTGACGCTTTGTTGAGAGAGTGTATGGCATCTTGTACCACTGCCTAACGCCTGCGGCTCCTGAGCTCGCCGCCACTTGCCTCCCTGTCTCCCTCTTAAAACACAGTTGCTGGGAGTGGCAGGTGAGCGAGCTCAGGAGAATGCTGCAGCCTTGGGGTGTGGTTTTCTTTCTTTCTTTTTTGCCAAACAGTATGTGGCTTCATCTTAGGGACTATTTAAGCCAAGAGGCAGTGTTTGGGGCTTGCTGTTTTTAACAAGAGAATGACCCACACCACTCCCCCCATCCCTGGGTGCAGAATTGTGACTCAGGGTTGGGCCTCCATTTGGAGTGACCAAAATATCAAAATTGTCCACCTGCCTCTAGGTAAGACAATGGACATACCAAACCTTCTGACTTTGCCAAAAACTGTATGACCAACCTGGTGATACATTAAGGATGACAAAGTTTTTTTCTGGTTGTTTTTAAACAATAAAGCAATAAGAAAACAATAAAATACATAGGATATTAAAAGATATAAAATAAAGCACAAAAGAATGCACTTAGTAATATTTTTGAAAAATGCACTGGGGAAAAGTTGATGTTGATAGCAGTATGAAAACCCTATTTCTTGATAAAATGACAAATGACTGTCTCTCGCGGACGCTTGGTACTGTAATGTTAATAATAGTCACCTGCTGTTGGATGCAGCAATAATTTCTGTATGGTCCATAGCACTGTATATTATGGATTGATATTAATGTATCCAATGAAATAATTGAACTATTGTTCTTGGTAGCTTCATTAAAGCATTTGGTTTTTCACATAGTGATGGCCAGTTGTGTTTAGTTAATGCCAGTTTTGAACGCTGTTTTCCTTATAAAGAAAAATGGTAGCGCACAATTTTCTCATCTAATGAATTACAAATTGCGAAAAAAATTTTTAAATGTCAGCAGTACTTTAGTTTGTCTTAAATGCCACTCTAAAATGATACTTTTTTGGTTAGAAACATTTTTATTACTTTATGACTTGTATTTAAATGAAGTATAATTATGTAGCCCCCATCCCTCTGATTTGGGGGAGACTTTTAACTCTCAAATACCAAGAAACTATTTTAGATGTTTCAATGAGAGGCAGATATAAGAAAAAAAGACATTGCCAGGGAAACACTTGCATATTTCAAAAAAAAAAAAAGATACCAGGTTTTTAAAAATACAGATTTACAGTAATGAAAGCTTAAGATACCCAACCTGCCAGATTCTGGCTGTTTTTTTTTTTTAATATAGTACTTAAGAATCATTTGATAAATGTTGGATTTGAATTGGAAAGTGTCAGACAAAACATGTCTTTATTCCCTAGCTAGACCTTAAACTTCTGCCCTTTTAAAAAAATATTCTGGCTTAACCTCTGGAGAAAAATGAGCAAGAAACTTCTATAATGCTTCTAATCTGTCAGCTTTTTCTAAGTTTTAATTTTTCTCTCAAATTGTAATATACAATAATTGAGGCCTTTCTTTTTCAGAGTTATTTGAATTATTTATATTTCCCATAGAAATATGATTGTGTGATGTCTTAAGAATGTGTAAAAATAGGAAGATTTCCTACCTGAACAAGAGAATTTTCTAGGTGAAATCAAAAGCAGGTAAGTTGGAAATTGGGGCTTTTCATCTCAGGAGGGGTCCACAGCTGCACCTTACCCAGGTACTTCCTGTCCCTGTGTCTTAGTCTCATTTCTGCTCATGGGAGATGATAAATAGTAGTTACTACATAGTGGTCTTGTAAGGGCCTGGCATTTATTTAATAACTAGAATTTTTGCTTGGCAGCACATAAGAAATCTAAGTAGTTGGCAACTATTTTTATATTGCTATCAAAATCATTATTAAAATAGAAAATACTCTTTGAATTGTCTGAAATCATCCTATGTCCCTGCAGGGGCATGAACACCACTTTGAAACATGTTATAACATAGGTCTAAGATTTGTGTAAGCCCTGGAATGTAGCTACATCTAGCACGCATGAGGCTCTGGGTTCAGTTCCTGACACCACAGAACAATAATAGTGTGTGTGAACTGGTAAGGCAAAGACATCTACTTTAAGGCAAAGGAGGACCTTTTTTTCTTTAGTATGTATTGTTAGAATAGTTCAAAGAATATGCAAAAGTTATCATTTTTAAACTATCTTGGTCTGGGCATATAGTAGAACACTTGTCTAGCGTGTGCAAGGCCTTGGGGTTCAGTCTCTAGTACTGTAAAAAAGGTTGGGGGGGATACCTTTAGCACAAATGACCTAACTTTAAACTGCATCAATCCTGTATACTCTGAATATGTGCTTCTGCATGAGAATAATTATACTATTTCCAGAAAATATGCCTTGCTTAACCTGAAATTTCTATTATATTCCTTAGAGAATTAAACATTGCAATGTGTACCAATATTATATACTTAAGAGTGTGTCTTGACTGTATCATGTCTGTTCACATTCCTATCAATATTGAAATGTTTTTCAGGATTTTATTTTCAGTTATGTTTATATTTGATGGCTTCTTTAGAACAGCATCTGAGAAGCTAATCTTCGTAATCCAGCCAATAGGAATGTACCTTTAAAACTACCCTGCCTTTACTGTTTTGTGTATGCCAACAACATTTAATGCATAGCCAAGTAGCATGAGGAAAGCTTGTTTAAAAGGAGTGATATAAAGTTAGATTTTCATTATATGTAGAGAGAGGTGGTGATGATCTTTTGATTCTTTACAGCCGTGTCAGTGGCTCAATAGCAGTGGCTTCACTTCTCCATCCAGCCATACTAACATGAATCCATAATACACGTCTTGTACAAATTATAAATGCAGAAGCTTCTATAATCTCAACTGTCCCAAGAGGCATGTACTCCCTCACAAATTAGAGTGTATTTGTCATATTAAATTTCAAGCACTGTATATACATACAGTTTAGACATGCTTAATCATATCTGTGTTCAATATTTATCAGTCTTTTGATCCTATTAACCTATACCAGATATACTGGAAAGTAATATGAGTATACACAAAATCAAATTTCAGCAACATGTCTAAATGGTAAAGACAGTTTGCTTTTGAAAAATTTGCATTTTAAATTTCTAATTATGGAGTCAGTTGAAGATATATTCAAATGGGTGCAATTGTCACTCAAAATCCCTTATATATTATTCAGACAGCAAAATCTGTGGAGATAGAAACCACTAAACTAGAGTTTCCCAAACTTTGCTTCATGGAACTAATTCCACAAGCTGTTCCAAAAGTTGCTTTGAGGAATGGAGGTTTGGAGGTGGGGTTGGGTGGGGGTGTGAAACGCTATAGTTAATCTTGAGAAAGTTAACTTTGGGAAATGCTGGTCTAAGCAAATTTGAGCAGTTATCTCAAACTGCAAGACTTCTCACATTCTAAAATATGCTAATGTGCCTTGAGAGTTTTCTTTGGGCTTGGGAATAGTAAGCAAAGTTTCCTATCTTATGTGGGGGTGGGGACAGACTGACAGACACGTATTAATGGTTCCAAAGTACATATTTGAGGAAATTCTGGAAATTTTACAGAAATTATGTAGAGTTGATAAAGATCATTTCTTCTGTTTTCTTAAGGTAAGTATGTCTATATTTGTTCATGATTCTGCAAGTAGTTTTTCATCCCCACTGAAATGATAAAATTCTGGTTGAGGAAACTCTTGCCTTTAAAAATTATTGTGAATTTTTAAAATAACATGTTTTTATTTCAACAAAGCTATCAGTACAGGTTATACACATATTTAATGTACCTTTTCTAGGAATAGCTTTTTAAAAGTCCTCTACAATGTGTCTCCTACCCCCATAAAAAATGGACAATAATTGGGAAGTAGGTGGCAATCTCGGTTACAGGATAGCTAGTTTATTACTGTAGGTTTTCCTGATTTGTTTTTTATGTGAGGATGTAAGAAAGAATTTTGTGGTATTCAGAATTAACATAATCTTGTCAATCATATTCTTTTTTAATACCAACATATCCTAACAAATGGACCAGGTTATATCGTAAAAGTTTAGTTGTTAACTATTTGTAGGCTGAGTCAAAAAAGCTACATTGACCATGATAGAGCTTCAGTGTATTATAATAATTACTAAGATTGTTCTAAAAGTTAAAATATCCCAAGGAAAGACATATTTGCTCATCTTTTCTGCTCTGTGCAGATGAGATTAGAAATTTCCTTCCTTCAATATCTTTTTTTTTTTTAGTACTGGGGATTGAACACACAACCTCATGCCTGCCAGGCAGGTGCTTAGGCCACTGAGCCAAACTCCTGGCCCTTCTTTAATATCTTTTTAAAAATCTATTTTCTAAGCTCTAACTTGTTGCCTGGGAATAAATGGAAAATAGGGATTTCACTGTAGTGCATTGGAAGGGAAGGATGTATTGGCTCGTAACACCATGAAACCCAGTGCAACCTCATGTATCCTGGGGTTCAAAAGCTCAGTGTTTGATTGATCTGCCTATCTTTAACTGTCTTGACTTTATCCTCTTTGCAGGTGGGTCTTCACCAGGAAGTCACCTCTGGCCATTGCAAGCCAGAATCTCTTTTCCAGTTGCTATAGCGCAGTCCCTCGATTAGCTCTGATCATGCCTCCTTATTATAATCATTATGGCCCAAAGATAACCACAACAACTGGCCAGTTCTGAGCCATGTGCCTGCTCGACTAGATTCACTCTGCAGAACCTAAACCATGGACCATAAGGAAAGGAGATGTGATCCACACAAACTCAGAGAACAGTGCTGTCCCCAAGAGAGAAGAAGAGGATTCTGGTTAGGCAAGACAACAGTTATTCACTGCTGTCGATTTCAAGAGGATCGAACAAGTTCTGTTGTTGCCAGTCCCTTGCCCCGCAACCTACCCCTGATGCATCAATTTGGGTTTTTTTCCCCTTCCTCTAGCTTTAGCCATAAGATTGATGAAAATGGAGAGGGGAGAGGTGTTAAATCTCTTAAGACTGAATATCCCTTCTGGATTTTTGTGAACACTTCTCCAGTTCTCACCCTTTTGCACTTAATTATCTACCGAATGGAGACCCAAAGACTGAAGTTTCGCAGTGAAAATTTCAGAAGACTCACTAAGCACATGTTCCTCTAAGCGTATCTAGACTCTTCTATAATTTCCAAAGCCCTGTGGGCTCTCCCTGTGGTTTCGGTTGCAAAAGGCAGAAACCAAACTTCATTTGGTTTATACCAGAATGGGTGATTTCTTGACTTCCAAAACAAGCTCAAGGAAGGAAACTCAGAACGATAGCAGATAATGACAACTTCATGCATGGAACAGGTTCAACGTCATTTCTCTCCTTATTTCTGCTCTCCACTGTGGCTTCATTCTTAGGCAGACTCCCTGTGAGGTGATAAAATAGCTGATGGCCTCAAATACACCTTTGAGTTTGTTGGCCAGCCTGGAGTCTTTCCCTCCTCCTAATCTTACAGGAGGGTTAGGTATGCCTAATCCTGATGGTCATTATTGCCAGGTGTCTAGAACAGACAGGCTATGCCTAATCATATTTGTCCCCATTGGATGGACTCAGTCCATCCAGACGAGAAAGGAACAGCCTTGTAAACTTGCAAGACCTCCTTCTAGACCCGTTCCATTTGTGTCTACTTGGTTTTTGGGCAGCTAACTCCTTTTAGATTTCAGATTAAATTTTATTTTCTTAGAGAAGAGGGTACTGACACTGGAAGGGAGGCTTCATCTATCTTGTCTGTTTCCATCATAGCCTTGTTTTCTTTTCTTTTTTTTTTAATTCTTTTTTCCTTAGGTTGAATTGGTTCTCCTGTCCTCCTTTGTGTATAAAATATTCGTGTTCATATCAGAGGACAAGGGCTAGCAAATTTCCCGACAATATTCTCAAGAAGATAGTCTTATTTTTAAAAATAAGTAAAAGTCTACATTTTCCTGGCTAAGAGAATCTGTGAGGGTCCTGGAAGTGGTTGTTTACAAGCAGCATATCATCACATTCTATTTGTATGAATTCTTGGGAAAACAAAAGTTCCATGTGAACCTATTTACTCTTTAAATGGTCAAAATTTCCTGTTCTCTTTGATGGCAGGCTTCCTCAAGTGTATTATTATCTGTCTCTTGAAATAGAATGTAATGAGCATAGTTTGACTTGTGCTTGATAGCACAGGGTTATGAAGGTCATTATGACACTGAACTGAACTACAGTGGTGTCCTTGGGGCTTTAGGGAGGTAATGAAGGTTTTGGTCCCTACATTAAGAAGAAGCCCTAGGTAGCAGCACTCCTTTCCAGTTTGCTTTCCTCACAATCCCTTTAAATTTACTCCCTTTGCTCTCCTGTGGGGTTGGGAGAACTGCTAATCCAGTTAAGCCATTACCGGTTATCAGAATCCTGTCCCATACAAGGAAAAGTTCCCCTGTGGAACTATCTGGACATTCTTCTGTCTGAGCAATGCCTGAACTTCCGTGCTTTGATGTCAGTGAGGCAGAAATATTTTTATCCTCTACTTTGTTTTTTCCAGTGGTCTTTAGCCTAATAAGCTGCTGGATACGTGACCTGATTAAAGAAGTTTTACTATAATTAGGAACACAGGCCAAACTCCTTTGAGCAATAGGGCTGTTTTTTGTTCCACTTATAAGCCATTTTTCTTTGTAGGAACTCTACTTAGACTATGACAATGGCCATCCAACCTTTCTGAAAAAGCTAGGGAGTAAACGCTTTAGGCTTTGTGAGCTGAGAACCAAAACCGTGAATTTTATGTTGATTTTTATACATAACAGAGAAAACAAATTTCAACAAATTTTCATTGGTGAAATTAAAAATATAAATACCATTTTGAGAACACAAATCTAATGAGAAGAATGGAATTCTGTTGTGGAGAAAATAACATCTTGCATAATTGCAATTCTATAGCCTCAAGTCGATTATAGACATTTACCTATACAAGCCACTGTGAGGAATAGCTCAATCAATAAATAGGCAAATGAATTGAATAAATAATTTTCAAAAGATATGAGCAAAAATTATATGAAAAATGTTCAATATCTTTCATCATCAGAGAAATGCATATCAAAACTGCACTGAGATTTTATTCATCAAGAATAAAAACAATAAATGTTGGTGAGGATGCAGGGAAAAAGAAACTCTTCTAAACTGCTGGCTGGAATATAAATTAGTGCAACCACTGTAGAAATCAGTATGGAGGTTTTTCAGAAAACTAAAAACAGAGCCACAATTTGATTCACCTATACTATTCAGTATATTCCTGAATTAAAGTCAGCATACTATAGAAATACCTGTACACCCATATTTATTGTAAATGTAAGGGATTCAAAACACAGACACACACATACAAAGGCACCATTATCTCTCATGGTGTTCAAAAATGGGGAATAACTAACATATGGAAATAGTCTATGTGCATCTCAGTGATGAATGGATAACGAAATATTCAGGTATAAAGAATGAAATCATATCATTTGCTGGAAAATGAATGGAACTGGAGATCATCATGTTAACTGAAATAAACCACTCCAAAAGACAGATACCCCATGTTTTCTCTCATATGTGGAAGCTGGGGTTGGGTTGATACGCAAGTAGAAGGGAGAGTACTAGAGAAGAGTAAGGGAATCTGGCAGAGGGGGAAGGGAAGGGCAAAGAGATAATGGGGGGCAGAAATGATCCAAATACGCTATATGCATGAATGTATATGCCATAGTGAAGCCCATTATTCTGTTATCTAAAATGCACTAATAAAGTAAATGTAAAGCATTAATACACAAGTGCACACACACACAAGGCCGCTTGGCTCACAAACTTATCCTCGAACTCTGCACAGTGGGATGTAAACAGACTCATGTCTTTCTTCCTACTGTGCAGGGAAGAGTGAGAGCCAAACCAGGGCCCAGAAATGCATGCCAAGTTGCCATGCTTGTCACCTCTGAGTTTCTTCGTAAACAAGTGAGAAACAGCTATCTTAGTTTAAGCTTGGATTTTAGCCCTTTTGCTATGACTGCTTAACTATGCTTGCAAATAGACTACTCTTTACACTTAAAAGTAAGACATTTTCTTCTTTTTCCTTCTCCTTTTCCTGTGCCTCCTCTTTATCCTTTTAATCAATGACATTAATTCATAATTGGCTCTATTTCCTGCTGACCTTATGACTTGGTAATCTAAATTAGATTTTTTCTGCTAGCAAAAATAAATAAATAAATAAATAAATCCTCTTTTGTAGCTTACGTAAGAATAGTTGAATTAGAATTTAAAAGGTAGCTAAAGATTTGGTATGTTTCCTAAACAAAGCTGGTGTGTAGTTGCTCTTTTGTCATATTGGGAAGCAGAAAACATCAAAAGTGTATCTGACTTTGATAAATGAAATCTGTAGGCAGATTTTATCTTGGTTTTTTTTTTGGATTATTATAAAATAGTGGATAATAATATTTAAAATTTTTTGTTGTCAGCTTAACTTTTTCTTTAGTCATATCTAGTTTGCTGAATGTATTTTATGTACTTATTGTACAAAATTGAAATGTGTGCAAGAAGCCGTGAAACTCGCATGAATGCTGTCATTTGTGCTATGACTCACTGAAGTAAAAGAGGATTACAGTGGTCATTCCCCTCAACTTTTTTGGCGGGGGGTAATGTGGAGATGGAGGGCTTTGGGACATGTGATAACTTGCTAAAATCAGATTCCTTCTGTTCCTAAAGGTTGAATCACCTAGAAATCTAGTGTGTAAAAAGAATTCCACTCTAGTAATGTCTAATATCATCATAACTTCTGAGATTTTCTCTCTTACACCAAATTCCTACAAGTGTTTCTAGGTAGCAAGTGACCTAAGCAGTCTTTCTCTGCTATTGGAAAACTTGTTCAAGGGTAGCAAAAACATTGTTCCCACTTCACCACTTCCATAAGCCAGTCCCTTGACTGTCACCACTAGTCAGTTGTCACAGTATGCCTCTCTGAGTCTGGACTGGCATCACAGTTCACAAAGGAGTGTCCATGGTCTGGGATTGTAGCTCAGTGGTAAAGTGCTTGCCCAGCATGTGGGAGGCTCTGTGTTTGATCACCAGCAACAGGATGGGTCTTGACAGTCACTGCTGATTGATCAGAGTTGTTTCTGAAAATAAAACCTATTTTGTAATTTCTCCCTTCTTGGTGAAAACAGCGTGCATTTGGGAAGATATACCAGCTTCACAAACTCTAAACAAATCAGATGATTCTGAGGTGAATTATTTGGCAGGGTCAGGATTATGAGTCAGTGGCTTTTCTGCCTGCCTCTCTTCATGTGTGTGGCACACATTAATGCTTCACCTGTCCTAGACAGTCCCCTCATATATTAAACCTACAAGAATGGGAGGACACAGTTACTTCGTAATCTGTAGCCAGGCTGTTTCAATGCCAGTTAACTCACTTACTTTTCATTTTTGTGTCGCTCCAATTTAACCAAGAAACTGATTCATAATCGTGTTTTAGTAATTACTTGAATGAATGAGTGAATGTTTGTGTGTAGTGATTGAAGTAATATGTCTTGAATACCTGTTCAATCTTTTTAATAGAATTTCAGAATTTGGAGAGAGAAGCAATTCTAGTGATTTACTACATAGGATGCATAGTACTTTAAAATAATTAAGCAAGCAGTAAGAAAAAACCCCTACATATTAAAAAGCAAAAACATACCTTCAATGATGTTTAAAGGATGATCTTGTTGAGGAAGTCTGTTCCGAGGATACCTTCAGTGTGAAAACCCATTTTCATAGAAGTGGGATATAAGATGCTTCTGTTTATAAAAATGGGATCTGTGTTATGAGTGGTAAGAAATGGGCACCACTGTCCAAATAAAGAATGGACCCAGAGAGGTTGATTACTATCTAGTTTCTTAACTTCGTGTTGTGTGATTGCAACAGAGTGGTTGAGAGATGGTAACAGTGTTTTAACATACAGTATATTAGAAAACCTGAGACATGTTAAAACCAATGGATCAGTAGAGAATTTCCATTGAAAAGGTAATCTCAAAGGAGTGCTCCCTGCCATTGGGTGCCATATGGTGAGCACCAATGTCATCCATGCAACAGTGAGAGTGTGTCTTTACTGTGGTTTCAGCAGGAAAGGATGGGCGAGGCAGAGTAATCGCTTAGGGCAGGCTAGTTTCAATCATTGCAGAGGCTCTGTAGCATAGGGCTTGTTCCCAGTTCTCCAGTATGTGGTCTGAAGGTGATGGGGGCAGGTGAGTAGTGGCCAGTAGTGTGAGAGCTCAATAAGGGAGGTGGCTGCAGGTGTAGACTCTGGGTTGCTTGGTTTTTATTTGAAAAATGAGCTCACAGGAGGACTCTCCAAAGAGAGGCAGGTCTGATAAGGGTGACAGGAGGCCAGGGTAAGGTGATTGACACATATGGCCAGCTTGTCCAGAACAAAGCATGACCAAAATATGTACACAAGACAGTGTTAAAGCACCTAGTCTACAAAAGCAAAAAGTGATTCACTGTGCAGAGAAAACAGGCTATAATTGAGGCAAGAAAGTGGAAAGAAGGGTTGGCAAAGGGGACATGGAGAGTAACTGCACCAGAGTTACAAGGTTGCTTTGGGGATGATGAAAGTGTTCTAGAATTAGATAGTGAGTTTTATGTTTTATGAATCCAATCTTGATTTTAAAATTGAGGGGGATGCAAAGAGAGTAAGGAGAAAGAAACAAAAGTTTGTTTTAAACTGAGAGATAGATGTTTTATGGTAGGGAGAAAGTTGTCCCAAAGACATCTTGCAGGAAAAGGATCCACCAGTGCAGCCAAGACAGGCTTCTGGGTGAGACAGGTGTTAGAGAGGAAGAGGACAATGCGGAAGGCCAGTAAAGCTTTCGGTGGGAACAGCTGAGGTTGAGTTCCTGCGCTATGGAGGTGAATACTGGGGATAAAGCAAGCTTTAAGTTAGGAAGTAGAGGAATATCATAATCACCATTGTTACACATCAGAATCAGAGATAAATAGTGTTTTCATTATGCTTCCCCAGAAACAGCTACAACTATCTATCTGTTAAAGTAAGCTTTACCTGAAGATTTAATATTGTAAAGGTACTGCAATGAAACACCATTTCCTCAACACTGGTTTGTTCATGTCTTGTGTTGAGATAAAACTAAATTTCATCAATAATGATGTTGGTTTCATTTGATGTTTAGACCTTTGGATTGAACTGAAAATGCTAGATTAAATTGTTATGTTAGAGCTGGGGGTTTAGCTCAGTGACACAGGTGCCTGCCTGGCAAGCGTGAGGTCGTGAGTTGGATCCCCGGTACCAAAATAAAAAAATAAATAAATAAACTGTTCTGGTATTGGGTGTGCCCACTAATGGAATGTTATGAGCCAGCAATTAAGATATAAATTAGCCATCAATACCGATGTCCTGTTCTGTTCTGGCAGCACACCTGCATGCTCACCCATCTGGACACCTGTGTGCTGAGATAAAACAGGAACACTTTATTGAGGCCAATTAAACAATTGGTTCCCAGATACCATTCTAAAGCATGCCACTCACATATTTATGGTGAAATGAGAAAATTCAGGACAGTTGTATGAGACTTTCATAAACCTAATTATACTAGTCAAAAGGACTATCCTTTATATTGAAATAACACTCTTTTATCTTTTTGTTAAGAATTACCTTTTATGAATTTGAAAATGGGATCCTAACATTATTTGCTCAAATAAAGATTATTCGCTTCTGAAATCCTCAAACTAGTTAATGCAACCGCTTCTAAATATTTTATAATTCTAGATGGAGTCCATGAGTTATCTTGCAGGGAAGAAATATTTATGAAAGGAACTTCAGATATTTAATGTTAATGGTTTGTTTGTCTTTATTGTTTGACACACACACACAGGGTTTTAGGTTAGTGGAGCCTGACACTGTATAATCTTGGGAAAGTAATTTAAGCTTTCTGAATATCAGTTTTCTCATTTAGAAAATGGAAATAAAAATATGCCTATTTCAAAGGTTAGTGTGAAGATTAATGAGGAGAAACAGAAACCACTTATTTCAACATCACAGTACTTGCTAACTATTGTGTTTGTTCCACTGTACTCTTTCAAACAGTAGTTGTCTTTTCTTTTAAAAAATAACTCTATTATTAACCAACATATCTTGGTTAATGGCTATGAAGCCCAAACTGCATAAGGTCATAGTTAAAGTATAGAAGGCCAAACTTCATTTTTCTATGAAAAAGATGTCTTTCAGATAGATCTCTTTAAGAGAAAAAGTTGGCACAGTCACCCATAAGCATTCATATGGCATTGTTTTCCAGGACCCCTTGCAGATACCAGACTGCGTATGCTGAAGTCCCATATATAAAATTGTATCGTATTTGCAAATAACCTCTATATATCCTCCTATAAACTTTAAATCATCCCTAGGTTATTTATAATGCCTAATACAATGGGCATGCTATATAAATATGTATACTACATTGCTTAGGGAATAAGAATGAGAAAACAATCTGTAAATGTTCAGCATAGTTTATTCACAATATTTTCACATTGTGAATTCTTGAATCCACAGAGGCAGAACCAGAACCAGTGGATATGGAGGGTGGTTAACTGTAGTTATTGTTGTTTTGTCACAAATGCTAATAGAACATTCTCTAAATTTGCAAATTTTTCTCCAGAGCCCATACAACTTCTGTGCCATTCAAGGCTCTCGAATGCTATGATCACAAACAGTCTGGAGGCAGACTGGATTTGAATTCAGGGCCCCCCACTTACTACCCATTAACTGGGGGCAAGATGTTCAAGCACTCTTTACCTCTTGGTTTTCATCTGTAAATTGGTGCTAACTACTGTCCTTTACTTCAGACAGTTGTAAAGTTAAATGAATGTGTGGCAAGGGACCTGAGCATGTCACCCAGTAACATTCAATAAATTTCGGTTCCTACTTACCATGAAAGTCGATTTTTTTTTTTGCCTTGGGCCAGCTTTCTAACCAAGCAATAGGAAGCTCCTGCTGGTTATTTTTCCAATGTTTTTCTTGTTTCTGATTCCTGAGTATTTTAGTAATCTATTGCTGTATGACAAAGCAGCTTAAACAGTTAGCGTGGTGCCATAAAATAAAACTTATTTCATTATGTTCATGGATTCTTGTGAGTCAGAAACTGAATAGGGTACAGAGGGGATGGCTTACAAATCTTTACTCCATGATTTTTTTGGCTTTCAGCTAGGAAGATTCCCAACAGTGGGCAATGATACAATGTTTGTGGGCTGGGATCTTTTAGGCTCCTTTCCCTCACAGTTGTGCCTCCTGGACTGGAAAAACTCAAAGACGTGACTCAAAGTTGCTGCTCAGATCCTAGGACTGCTGACCAGTGTCTGCATGTGGTCTTTTCCTGTGGCTTGAGTTTCTCTCAGCATAGTGGCTTATGAACAGTTAGTATGATGTTTAGTTAGCTCAGGAAAAGGTGGGTGTACTCAATAAAACACTGTGTAGCATTGACTTCTTTATAACAAATTCTGACCGTTGTCTTGAAAATTTATTATATACTCGATTTTATTATATACTGGAAATTGTTGCCAATGGGAGTAAATACTCACTCACTGAATTCACCAAGACTTACTATGTCAAACACTGTGTTGTGTTACTGAAGTAAAAAGTGCATAGTCTTTGCCTTGAAAATGAAGCTCACACTGAAATACCTTAAAACAGATGTAATTTTTTGGTTGCTAGTTCTTAGGCTCATAACTAGACACATCCAAATGTATGGGAAATCTGGTTAGTTTAGGGTAGATCTACTCTTAGAGCTTCTTTCTCCAGACACACAATAATTTCTGTGGCCATTACCACCTTCTGTGGGTGGGTCTACAGATGAAAGGGAAAGCTTTGAAACAGACACACACGTGCGCGCGCACACACACATACACACACTCGTATCCACGCCACAAGCTGCCTCTGAATTTTGTAGCAGGAGTGTTGCCATTGCATGATATGTTTAGACAAAAATCACTTACTTCAAAGTGATCTTTGTTCACATGGAATTCACAGAAATAAATAGCATTACTGACTTCTTTTGTTTGATGTCAATGTAAGATATTCATTAAGGAAATGCACTGAGTATAATGTCACCTTAATTATGGTATGGGAAGGTTTAATGAAGGCAAATTCCCCTTCATAGCTCTAGGCTTAGTGCCACTAGGCTCCTCTGTTTATTCCAATGAATCACATCCTGGCACCCACGAAAATCATGTAACAAATGCATAACTAATGTGACATTCACACAAAACATCACATTAGTTCCATATGATCAGCTCTATTCCAGTGAACACCAAACCAAATCATGTTATTGTAATATGAGTTGTGATTTAATGCCCCAACATGTAAGTAGTATTGTCTGAACCTAGTATGTTATTGGCACCACTCATGGGGTTTCAAAGACATAATAGATGCACACTTTATTTGGTCTTGTTCCCTCTCTCTCCCTCTCTCTGTTCTACCCATAGAAGTACACCACACACACAAAAAAACTCAAATGATACTTTACTACCGATTATGTTCTCAGCCATCTTCATACCAGGTTGAAAATTACAAGATGACAACAGTTGATTTTTTAGCAACTCAAAAGTTAGTATAATGTAATATGCTTTGGGGTTTGGAGAACTAAAATTAGGAAGAAAAACGGTTTATCACCCCAGCCTGAAAAACTCAACAGTAGCATAGTATTATAAAGTGAGGCCAAAGTCATTCTCTAAGCAGGAGTCAGTGTATGAAATGAAGATTCCTTCCTGCCTGGATCCCTCTTCTTTGGTAAGCACTTTGTATGCTTTAAGTTAGCTCAGTTGTTATGCCCCAGGAAAGACTCTGTCTGCCCTATTTGTACCTTTCTATCACACTACCTTATATGACAAGGTCTACTAATTGCCATTCGTTATGTACTCTCCCTTTTTCTTATTAATAGAATTACTATCTCATTTCTGGTTGCATATATGATCACACAGAATGAAGGCTACCCCTTGCTGCTTTTTTTGCAACCATGTAGTGCATTATGGCTACTGGAAAAAGAAATTATTTGTAGGAGGACAAGGTATAGATCTCTTTTTATCTTTGTTTTTTTAAGCAGATGTAATGCCTGGAGCCCAAGCATTCATTTTGGACCATGGGATGCAGGCTATGTGTTGAAAATGGTGAACAAAAATATGTCCTTGATAAATTCTTGAAGTTGCCTTACTCATTCTTTAGAGCCTGTCTCCTACCTTCTGTAGTATGAGAGAAAGATAAAAATAAAAATTTAAAGCCACAATTAATATGCAATAGCTATACCAATTGATCTAGTATATGAACCTGACCTATAGGGCCCTGATCAGTCTAAGAAGACACCATTGTTAAAGAATTGTTGCACACTTGGTGAATCACAGCCTTGGTCAAAGCCAAGAGATTTCTGTCATTTGCAGCTAAATCTAATTCTGTAAAATATACACTATTTTTTGTAACCTTTGTTTTAGTCTATGATCATCTTTTCATTGTTTGACTTGTTTACTGTCTTTTCTTTCCCTTAAAATCCAATCTCTGTGAGGGCAGAGATCTCCTCTGGGATTTGCTGTTAGAACATTTCTCTGTTGAATGTTAAAATAATGAATGAACTAATTCTTTAATTTATTGCAGGATATAATATTTTGGGAATTGCAAATCTAGAGGAGCATAAAGAATTCTATTTGGAGTACTAGGGTTGGCAGTGGAATTGACAAGAGTTTTATTTTTTTTCCCCAGACTTAAAAAAAAAAAAACTGATGAAATTAGTGGTAGATAAAAATTCATTTCTGGCTTCTAACAAGAAATCACAAACAATGGAGGACATATAAATAGAGTAGCAGTTTTATTAATAATACTTTCCTACTCCATTCGTGATCTTTTGATGACAATCCTACCGGAGCCACTCTTTATCAGGCACTAAAGCAATTTAGATGCTGTCACATGCCTTTCTTGATATATACATATTAGACATAAAGCAGTTTTCTGTTCTTTAGCTTATTTTAGTATATAATTAAAACTCTGGCTGTCTGCTACTAAGCAACGGAGCATGGCAGAGGTTGATCACATCCTATCACAAAGATAGAAAGAGGAAAAATAATAAAAATAATCATACACATTCCTGTAATCAGCCTTCAGATCTTAATTATGTTTTAACTCCTTTGTTATGCCAAAGGCAATGCCTACTGGCATTTAAAGGACGCTCTCACTTTTCTGCCTAAATTCAATCTAGTTCTTTAATTTGGATCCTGATCTATTTATGGAATTCTTGGCGGGGACATTTAAGGTCACAAGGGGTGATAGAAAACTGAGATGGGGCTAGGAGAGGTAAGTTTCATGCAGCCTTCAATCTGGTTAGATGAGTGCAGGGCTAGAGCCAATTTCTAAGCCCTGAGAAATTGAATCTGAGGGGTGGTGTGCACAAGGTTGGAGAAGAGTGGACAAAGAGGGAGGCAGGGTTCATACACTTTGTGGTGAACAAATTCACACATATGCAAAGCAGCCCTCTTACCTTTCTATCTGTGTGGAAGTCTGACCTGGACAGTTTCAGTAGTGTGTTTTACTCTTCTCTGTTCAGAGATTTCTTTGCATCTGAGCTTTCACTTCCACCTTAAAAGTGTTTTTTAAAAACTGGTGGAAAAATACCCTTTTTGGAACATATGCTCAGAAGGACTAACATATTTTTGTTCTGGTACCCTCCTCCCTCAACTCTCCAAAACACTTCAAAATAAGAACCTTATAGTAGTCACTTTTCCACCACTGGGGTGAAATACCTGACACCTACAATTTAAAGGAGGAGAGGTTTGTTTGCTTCACTGTTTTAGAGGGTGCAGTCCATATTGGCTAGCACCAAGGCAGAAACAACATGGTGGGAACCTGGGCTAAAGAAAGCTGCTTAATCCATGGCAGCCAGGAAACAGAAATAAAGAGGATCAAGGGACAAGAATGTACCTTCCAGGTCACAGCCCCAGAGACCCATCACTTCTGACTAGGTCCCTACCTTAAAAGCACATTCAACTGTGAATTCATGGATGTATTAATTCACCGAGTATAGTGCCCAAATGATCCAAGCACCTTCCAAAAGCCCCACCTCTGAACAGGAGACTTTGAGACAGACCTTTTAGATCTAAATTATAATAAATCTCATTCATGCATGCATGCATTCATTCCCTCACTGATTTGTTACTGAGCACCTGCTTTAATACTAGGTACTATTCTATGTTCTAGGGTTATTCTGGTGTACATACAATACTAGCACATCTGCCCCAATGCAGCCACTGTATAGGGAAAAACAGCCAGAAAATAAGAAGCTCATAGGAATGACTGCTCACTAGGAACAGCATCCAACTCTTGCTGTCTTACACATTGCACATCTCCTGATGCCATTTCCTTTCCACAGCAGTCCATGAAAGAGGCACAGAGGATGCTCAGTGGCAGAGCCTGGACTGAGACACATTGCTGTGTGTGTGTGTGGCTTCCACCTCTGTCACTGACCAGTTATTGAATCTTAAGTAGCTTACTTAATCTTTACACACCTCACTTTCATTATCTGTGAAACTTAGGATCTACTTTATAGGCTATTGAGAGAATAGAGTTAAGATATTAGTAGCTACTATTGCATTGATTGGCACTTGGTCCAATTCTATAGGCAAATAAAGGAAATTATAGATAGAGTGTGCAAGTTGTCCCCAGCTCTTTGTCTAATAAGGGGAATCAAAATTCCAACCCAAGCCTCTGCTTTTATATCGGGTAACCTTTCCATGATTTTGCTTGCTTCTTCTAGTAAAGTTCTCTTGGAGGTCCAGCTTCTTTCTCTGCAATCTGGACATGTAATATTTTCAATATCCCTGATCTGCACAACTTTTTTTTTTTTTTGGTAGCATGAATGAAGGGATGATGATTAGTGCCAGTCGAGATCATTCAAAGACGTAGCAGGGGTGTAGGCAAGGAGAGAAATTTCTCTTTCTTTCTTTCTTTCTTTCTTTCTTTCTTTCTTTCTTTCTTTCCTTTCTTTTTTGAGACAGGGTCTCACTATGTAGTTCAGGCTGGCCTTGGGCCCACTTTGTAGCCCAGGCTGGTCTTGAACTTTCAAAAGATTCTCCTGCCTCAGCCTCAGAGAAGTCTTTGTTTTTTGCTTGCTTTTATTCCCTGTGCTGGAGGGATTGAACCCAGTGCCTTCCCACTGAGCCACAGTCCCCCAGTGCCTTTTTTGAGTGAGCGAGCAAATGAGAGAGAGAGAGAGAATCAAAATCTCACTAAGCTAATACATTGCTCAGGCTCAAACTTAAGAACCTCCTGTGTCAGCCTGCCAGAGTACTGAGGTTACAAGCATGCATCACTATGCCATGGGGGACAGAATGAAGAAAGCACATGGTATTGTGCTCTATTGTTTTCCTCCAAGCTTTTACAGTCTTCTTTGAAAGAAAAACTAATGCTGACATGACCCCTTGTCTCTGTTCAGCACTCAACACTTGAACTATTACTCTGCCTCTCTGTGCAGGTTGACTGCCCTTTGGATTTATACATCTGGAATACGTGGAGACTGGTATGGCTAGCACAGACAGAGAACACATGCACAGAAGAGGTGGTACTAGAAAGCTCAGAGGGACAGAGAAAGAATGTAATTGGCTGTCAAGAATCAAAGAATTGGCTCCATGAATGCAGGAATTCTATCCTTGCCCCATGAGTTGTGACAGGAACACAGACATCCAGGAGACAAACAAATACCTCCATTGTGAGGTGGACACATTTTCCAATGTGTGTATCTGTATTTTCAGTCTGTTGAATTTTATTTTCCACACAACTCCTATTTTCTCTGCTTTCAACTCTGCATTACAGAGTTTTTTTTTTTTTTTCCTTAAACTTGCAGTGATCTTCCTGCCTCAGCCTCTTGAATGCTGGGATTACAGGTGGATGCCACCATGCCTGGCTGCACTACAAATAGTCAAGCATCAGTTTACCTAACATTTACTAAGAACTCTCAATGTATTAGTGTGCATATTATTTTTTAAATAAGTAGTTGCTAATCTTTTTGTGAGCATGGCACTTCAGAATCTCACACACCCAAGCTTCTACCCTGCTAATACCCAACCATGAGTACCCTCAGGCTGACTTTTTGAAAACCAGATTTACATGTAGGTCTGTGGTTTTATGCATCTGGATATATGATTTTAGTCCATCTCTGATCCCTGCTGTCCCGATTAAAGTGCTATGAGGAACACCGTAATCTATGCCCTCCAGGAGTGTGCATCAAGAATGCATCCTGACATACCCTTGATTTTAACATTTTTCTTCAAGACCAACCAGGAAATGATTACCAAAGTAGCTCCTTACGAAAAAATCCTTTCTGAGTATCTTCTGTTACCTGCATGTCGACATTTTAACTTCTTCCTCCCTGCCTTCTCTTTCTGGTGAGGTTGTGCTTAGGGTTGGGTACTGGTCAGGCACGCATTACAGCTGTAGTACTAACTTCGCCAAAAGGCCATAGTTTTACTTGAGGGTGAACTTGTTAAAATCGGGAACTCAGCCAGGGTCATCCATCTAAGAACTTTGTGAGAGCATCTTAGGGTTGTCCATCTAGCTACGGTCTAATTAATTTTTAAATGGACAAAATAGCTTCTTGGGCCATGTAACAAGCATTTTCATTCATTTTAGTGAAGCTGGACTTGGCTCAGAGCAGGGTCATGAGAAATTCTAATGGCTCCTTCCCTTCTCTGTGTGGCTTCAGGAGAGCTTGCCTTGATGTCAACAAAGCAAGATTTGTGCTCCAGGCAATTGGAGTAGATTCAGTTTCCAGAGAGCCAAGTTCTTTGACTTCCCCTAGAAGGAAAGGGTATAGAATCGAGCATATGGGAAGACTCTCTAGGCCCTTTTACATTATTGGATTTAGCTATGCTCACATAATGAAATTGTTGAGATTGTTTAAACCTTCTGCAGGGACTTCTGTTAGCAGAGAAGAAACTTGTACTAAAGCCATAAGAAGATTGTATTATAGATATAATGGAATCTTTTTTATCTTTTGCCTGCTTTTTTGCACAAGGGCTGACATTTTTTTCTGGGCATGAAGCCAAAGGTCTATTTAATTTCTACTTAAAATTTCCCATGGTCACTAATACTGTTCCCTTGGATCATGGCTTCATAAATTAATAAATAAAGACAAAGCCAGCAGAAAGGCTGCAAATATTGGAAGATTTTTTTAAGATGGTAATTTTGCACAGGAATCATAGTAACACCTACAGAAATCATGTTCCTGAATCTTCAGGAAAATATTTCATTGATATCACCCAAATTTCAGAAAATCTATTAAGCTTATTTTTGTCCTAAGACTGCACCTATGATTAAATAGGGCTTGAATAGAAAATGTAGATTTCTTTCCATCAGATGGTGTATTTTTATTGCACTTAGTATATTTGGGTGGTAGTGAATTCTTTAAAGTTCTATTTCTATGAATTTGCCAATTAAGTGGCACGTTTCAGAGAGAGAGAGACAGAGAGAGAGAGACAGAGACAGAGACAGAGACATAAAGAGATTAAAATTGAGAGATTGAGAAAGAATGAATCCCCAGATGTTAAAAACTGTCCCTCATGGCAGTCAGCTTCTCAGAAAGGACCAGAATAATACTTTAACTGTTAAAAAAATACAGTCCTTTGAATACTATTGTTCTTGGAAATGGCTAGCCACAGAGACCCCTGACCCCTAGCAGTCATTTCAAGAAGCCCCCAAACTTCTTGCTTATCCTGTTGAGGCTAACCAAGAGCAATCAAATGTACCTGAACACCAATTAGGAAGTCATCTTGGTTTCCAGAAATCCCACCTTAATAGGACTGAAGCCAGTTAGAGTCTATCTCAGTGCTTTTTATTCTATAAAATTCACTATCCCTTCCAATACCTGTAAAATCCTATTGAAAATTAAAATGACAGCAGATGCATCCCCTTGCCTTACATTTATGAATAAACAGGCTTTGTTCATTTTGTTTCAGGCTTAGTTTTGTCTCTGACAGATGCAGCTACAATTTAGAAGAGTACCTTGCCCATAGAAGAACTGAATATTGAGTCTTTTCACACATATGTGCTGATAACCTCTTACAGGCCAGGCACTCTTCCAGGCACTGGGGTGAAAAGTATGTTATTTGCCCCCTACCCAGGCATATATAAGGTGAAATCTAGAATTCCGTGAATAGTAGCCATTCATCATTAACAATGCTTACTGAGATATAAACCTGTTTTTAATAATTTGGAGAGAAATGGTTCCCCTTCACAACTGTGACTGCAACCCAATACTTTACTTGTGATAGAGAAGCAATTATTATCGTTGTGGATGTTATCACATTATCATAGTATTTGTGATGAAAGAGGCAGCAGATTTTCAAAAACAAAAGTAAATTAATTGATACCTTTACAGAAGAGTTCTCTCTGGTGGGTGAAATTTATTGTTTTTTTAAAAAAAATTTTCCAGAACAATCACATAATTGTGTAGTAATATATATTGATGATAATCTTCTTTCACCCACATTTTATGTTCTGTTCAAAATTAAACCAAAAAGGATTTTCTCAAAGTGCTAGCAAAAACAAAGGCAAGACTTTATGCCAAATATAAACACATTTCTGTTTAGCAAATAGCAGGAGTATATAAAACATTCCATTTCTCTTCTCACATAACAGAATGTTCTATGCTTACTGTATTAGTTAACAAATTCAAGTCTGTTTATTTTATTTGAAATTCCACTTCATCCATAAATTACAGCATTACACAATAACACCAGAAGGACAATATCACCATTGTTTGCTTTTACAATCATTTCAGCCCACAAAATTCTGTTCCATTGTCAGCTGCTGTCATTAAGCCATTGTGGCTTTCCTCTTTCCAGGGTCTCCCTTCTAATATCATTCACATTATTTGGGCACTCAACAATGTTTTTGCTATCAGTGCAGGCTTCTAAAGAGTTGGGGCTCCAGTGTGATGACCAAATAACCCTCGACTATTCACCTTTCCACGAGTCATTATTTCCCGAGGCCCCAGAGAAGCCGAGTTGCAGTGCATGCCTGCATGGGGCAGGGGTCCTTCTGCTGAAGCTGGTTTATTCCATGGGACAATGAGGCCTTTTCTGCCTGGCTCTGTCTGCCGGCACGAAAACAATGAGGTGATTCAGGGCAGGGAGGGATGAGGCAGAGCATTTATAATAATGATTCCACAAATTCTTTCAGTAAGGAATTTATGGCACAAGAAATTTATTATAATTATTAATTTTATTTACCCCCTTTGGTAATTGAAAGCCAAAACCAAAACCTAAAAACAAAACAAAAACAAAACAAAACCAACCCCCGCAACCCGACCCCATAGTGACTTGAAAAAAATGCACTCAAAGTTTGTCTTGTTCTTTCTTCTCTTTCTAGCTACTCCTTCTTGTTTCCTCTGTAGAATTACATTTTTAGAAAACTTCCCTCTGCCACTATTTATTATGTGCCTCCTGGGTGTAGGATAATGTTTCAGCCACTGGAAATACAAAAATAGAGGAGACAGACACAATTCTTTTCCTCATGGAACTGAGAGTCTAGTGGGAGACATAGAAGTTAGGTTGTTTCTGGTATTCTTTTTTTAAAGGCTATGTCCTATATGCATACATGTAATATGTATCCTCTGTCTCTCAGTTTTTAAAACACAAATGTTGGTTTACTCTGCATATGCTTTTCTGATTTGTGTTATTCAAGTGACAGTAGACAGGGAATGTATAGTATTCTCTCTCCTTTCCAAATAGTGCCATGGTTTTATTTTGAGGAGTCAACTCTTTCACATTTTCCATACTACTCATAAATCTAGTCTCCCTTGTCTTCTGGGAGACAAGAATTAGGCATGCAATCCAAGTTCTTCCCCTTAGTGAATTTTGACAAGTGAGACTCAAGGATGGGAACAAATTTGAAGGGCATTGGCATCCAGACAAGATGAGGGAGTAGTACCTGATGCTGAGTACTCCTGAGTGCAGTTCGGCTTCCTGCCCAGTCTATGGGCTAGGACTTCTCCAACTCTTGTCACTTCTGTTGGAGGAAGACAGAATTATTTACTACAACTCTTTATGGTCTTCAAGCAAAAAAACTAATTCATACTGAATTCAAAAAGAGTAAATACATACTAAATTTAGAAGACTAGGGAAATGCACATTACCAAATTAACCAAGGATGTGTAGTATATCAGCATACCTAGACTTCATTATTGTCAATGTCTGTATGAGTTTCCTCTATATTGATGTATCATGGTTTGTTTAACCAGTCCCCAATATGTGGACATTTAAATTATTTCTACTGTTCTATCAACAAATATTTCAGAATACAAATCTGTACACAATATACATGTTAATGTAATTATTCTTGGATAGATGTGTGGATGTATTTTGGGGGAAGAATTTTCAGAAATGGAACTGCGGAATCACAGGATTTGTACATTTTTAATAGCACCAAACAGTGTCTTAGATCCTCATATGTGAATAGAAACTATTGATTGAAAATATGAATAATGAAAAAAATTAATGGCAATTTTCTTGTAACTTTATGGTCACTAAGCAAAAAGGGAATTCATACTGAATTTAGAAAAATAACTAAGACTAAATTTGGAAGACTATGAAAATAAAAAGCAAATCACAAAAATAGCCATTGATCAAATCATTTATGATTTTCTCACAGACAGCACTAGAATTTGCATTCATTCATCATTATTTTTAATAACAACTTTATATATATATAGTTGTTTTTGAAGGTGATTGCTATCCAACGTAACTGGAAGTGCAGGCCAGAGAATATATTCCCTAGATCCCAATTATATGGGACTTTCAATTTACTTTTTTAAAATTTCTAGTTTAATTGCTAGTAGTCACAGAACAAACTCTTTATTGTTCCAACCTTCTGAAATTTACTAGAATTTTCTTTATGGACTAGTATTAACTGTGGTCACACTTTACATGTGCATGTGAAGAATGTGCTTTCTCTAGTTTGAGGCATCATTCTACATACTTGAAATAGTACATACTTTAAATTACATTTGTTAGTGTGTTGCTCAAATGTTTTAAATTCTTACTGATTTTGTTTACTTGATTTGTGAGTAACAGTGGAAATTATGTTAAACTGTCCTGCTACTATTATGGATTTGTTTATTTCTTACAATTTTATCAATTTTTGCTTCATATATTTGAGACTAAGTTACAAGGTGCACTCAAATTTAGAATTGCTTTATTTCCATGATGAATAAAATATTTATTATTTAAATTGCCCTCTTTAGCCCCATTAGTATTTTTACTTAAAATATATTTTGTGTTCTTCTGTAGCTTTAACAGTGTTAGTTTATATGACCGTCTTTTCCTCTTTTTAAAATAATGAACTTAAACTTATTACTTATCCCTTTTAAATACCAAATAAACACCAGGTTTTATTCATTTTGCTGTTTTTAAATCTAGTCAGATAATCTTTGTCAGTTAAATGAAGCATTTAGTGCATTTACAGTTAATGTAATTATTAATATATTACAGTGTGTCTTTTGTCTGGCCTGTTCTCTCTTTTTCTTTATTTTGTATGTTGCTGGATTAGGGTGAATTAAAGAGTTTTGGTTATCTCACATATTTCTCTAAAATTGTGGAAGTTTTACTTATATTCTTTTGGTATTCACATGGCTATTAATCTACTTATGAAAGTCTAATGTTATTATTTATTACCTTTTTATGAACTTAGAGCTAGCCACTTTAATGATATTTATCCTAATGATTAATATGACATTGTGTATTTTAATTTTACATATTACAAAAGCCAGAAAGATGTATTATTTTGTGTATGTAATATGCATTTTGACACATCCACATAATGCATGTATTTACTGTTTTTGCTGTTCTTCCCCTTTTTCTTTTGATGAACAGCATTGCTGCTCTTTCATTTGGGATCCTCTTCGTTCCACTTAAATAATACTCTTTAATATATTCTTTAGTAAGTATCTGCTGGTGACAAATTCTTTTAGTCTTTTAAAATGAAAGTCTCTTTATTTTGCCTTCATTGGGAATTAATTTTTTTAATTTGCCAGTTTGACAGATGATAATGGTATTATACTGCTTTAATTTGCATATATTTTATATATTTATTACCTTTTTTCTTTCTTCTCTTGGGTCCTTAATTTTCTACAATGTTAAGAGCAAGCTTTTTTCTTTCTCTTTTCTTTCTTTTGCAGAAGAGGTGAAGCTAGACTGTTCATTTCACTGGAGGGGGGGAGTACGCTATATGTTTTTGGTAACGTTTCTGCATTTTGCACCTGTGTGACCATTCACACGTGAAGACCAAGACACCTAAGAGCTGCCTGTGGCTCTAAGTTAGCAAGCATGTTGTTAATGCTCCCAAGTTCCTAAATCGTCCTAGTCAAGTCCTCTGAATTTTGGACAAAATATTATGTCTCAGTCAAGCTGACGAGTTCAAAAGGGGTATCCTGGTTTCTCCACATGTTGTCTTGGTATCATAAAAAGTAGCCAGAAAAATTATACTTACTATTCTAATATACTTATTATTTCTAATACAGTAAGAACACCTGGGCAATAACCATCTTCTAGAGCTAAAAGAATGCCTCAAAGTCTTAAATTTTGTTGTCTCAACATGCACACGTCTTTTTGGCGGGGCGGGGGCAGACGCCAGACCTTTCGCGTGCGCATGCGCGCTACCACTTCTCCTGACGCGGCGGCTGTTCTGAAGGTGTCTGATCTCCTCACAGCAGGAGAGCTCTTTCACCCTGGCTCAGCTTCCACGTCTCCGCCTGTTCTGAACAAGCCAGGCCAATGGCCTGAGCATCTCTTCGCCTTGCCCACTGGGCTACCCAGTTTCCTGCTACTTTCTGTAAACCGTTCAGGTGTTTGCCCACACTCAGTGACCTGCACCTTCTCCCGGCCACCAGCACCGTCTGCCTGATTCTCCATTCCTGCCTCTCCTAACCTGGGGACAGAAGACTGCTTTTTCTGATTGATTGCATCTTCCTGCCCAGGACCTGTAAGTAAAAATCTGGAGCTTGGTTGCAGCTGTGGCCATGGCTTGAATTCGCATCTTTCACCTGAAGAACATGGCGCACGGAGGCACCCAGGGCTGGGCTCCGGCGCCAGAGCGATTATCAGACAGCCATCGCTAGACACAGGTCACACCTGAGCCACAGCTGTCTGCCGGTGTGCTGATGTTTCCTGTGGTCACTGCAGGACACTCACACCTTCCACCAGGTACGAGAAGTGACCTGTGAAGGTCACACTGTCACACCACAGCCAGTTCCCCGCACTCCCCCAGCGCAGGGTTGCTAGTCTCTGTGGTACTGTATCCCAGTTCAGCTCTATGTTCTCAAAACAGAGATCTTAGAGACAATATAGTCAAACCCAGTTTCTTAGAGGTCGAAGAGGTTTGGGTGAATCTCATCTTTTAATATTCCTAATTCAATATGAAGAAATGACTGAAATTGGCTTTCAAAACTGTTTTCTGGGTCGGGGTGGTAATGGTGGTATTATGGATTGAACTTACGGTCTTGCACATGCCAGGCAAACACTCTACCATCGAGCCACAACCCCCTCCAATTATATTTTTAAGTTTGACGTTTTAAATTCTTAAGACTCTTAGTAAACATACAAAATACAATGCAACCTAATTGTGTTGGTCACATGTTATGGGTTTTTTTCCCCCCATTTTTTATTAGTGCCTATTGGTTGTACTGATTAGGAGGCTTCATTTTGGCAGATTTGTACATGCACATAATGTATTTTAATCATCCCTCCCCATCACCTTCCTTTTCCCTCACTCTTCCTTTTTGGGAAGGTTTCGGTGTGTACAAGTTAAAGATTTTAAAAGTAAGTATCACTACGTGACAGGCAGTGTGACAGATAAATAGATACAAATGTAAAGTTATGTAGCAGGTGTTTGTTTCCCATCCTTGAGTGGGTTTCTCTGACTATATATATATATAAAATAATTCATAGAGCTCATGTTTAAGCATTTACATCAAAGGCTCTTTGTGACTGTAAACCCAGGTCTAATAACTCCCATTAGCTTCTCTCCCAGTCCCCACTGTTTTATCAGTGCCCTTTCTCATTTTACCAGTGACGAAGTGGAACCCCAGAAGCTGAACCACTCTACCCAACATTTTCTCACTGAGTGGCAGAGCCAGGGGTGATTCTAGAGCTCCTACTTCTAGAGCAATATCTTCTCTGCTGTATGTCACTGCATTCTCTTTTTCCTACAGTGTTTCAAAAGAGGAGCTCTGTCTTTTGAAATTTATTTGAAGGGAAGAATTAATCCAAGGCCAAGGGAAGCTCTCTTGTCCAAACAGATATTTTGAGCCTTGACCTGAAACACTGTATTCATTCCCTTAACCTTCCATTCTCTTTTTAAACTATCTAATGTTATGTAACAGAGCATCCTAAAATATATCAGCTTAAAATGATAATGCTTTATTATTTGCAGTACCTGTGTCAGGAATGCTGATAGAGCTCATCTGGGCAGTTCTGTTCTTTGTGGAGTGGAGAGGGCTGGAAGCTATAGATGTTGTTTCTCCAGAATTGCATTTTGGTACTTCACATGGCCTTCTCTCTCCAAATAGTTTCTCAGCACTTAGTATTCTGACCTAAGCATTTTTAGATCTGGACATCTGGCTTCCTACTTTGAGGGTGAAAATGCTTAACATCTTCTTGAAGACTGTTCAGTACAGTAAGAATGCCATCTCCACCATAGCCCACCAGGTTCAGGAGAGGAGGAAGCAAACCCACTGGTGATGATGATGTGTAGATAGGGTGGGAAGGTGCTGATGGGGGGCCTCTCTGGATACTCTTCACTACTCTGCCTTAGCAAGAATTTGGTGTTTCTTTTCTGAATATGAGAACACATTGCTTCTTTCAAACTTGTATTTATTTTAAAGCATAAATTAGAACATGAGTTGCACATATGCTTACCCACTTGGTCCTTTTCCTTATTGACTAAAGATAGAACACACTTGTTCTAAACCGGCTTCAGTTAGTACAAAGTATGTAGGCCACCCCTATAGAAACTTGCTTCATAATCAAGAATTCATGGAATGTTTGAGTTTTTCATTTGCCTCAGCCCTCCTGGTATCAGCCAATAAAGGAATTATAGTTTTAATAACTAGTTGACACAGCTGATTTTATCGATTTTAATAAATAATCAAACATGCCTAAAAGCAAAAACATCAAACAAATGATTTAAAATCCCTAAAACCTTGCCTGTGCTAATCACAAAACTCAGTTAAATGACTAAGATAAAAACAGATTAGTGTCATTAGGCAAAAAAGAACACGCACCAATTATAGAATATAAGTCTTATCAGTTTGCTTTATAAAAACCTGAAATGCTAACTGAGCAGTCATGTGCTTCCGCATTTGTGCGGCACTGCAGCCTCTTATTTTACATTGTCATCCAGGGGAAACCAGTCTCCACGGTAAAGGGAGGAGCCAGACACTGTGCATTGTGTGACTTCCTGTGCTAGTCAGCTTTTCATTTCATAGAAAATTCCTCAAGACAATTAGCTTATAAAGAGGAAAAGTGTACTTTGAGTCAGAGATCTGGAGGTTTCAGTACATGATCAACTGGTCCTATTGGTATGGACCTACCAAGGCAGCACATCATGGCGCTGCTTCTCAGAGGAAAGAAAATCATACCATGTGGGAAGAAAGACCACTCAGGGTCAGCCCTGCTGCTTGTCCTGCTTGACTGTCAGACTCTCACCACTGTACAAGGAGAGAATGGATGGTGTTCTTGGTGCCATCTTTGTTTCTTAGTTTCTGTTGAGTCTCCCCACCTTCCTTTTAAATCTGTTACTAATTTCATTGGCCCTTAAGAGGTATTTGTGACACAGAACACTGTTTAACTCTTGCTGTGCTTCACACCTTTTTGGCAATGAGGTGAAGACCAAGGACTACTCAGATTCCTGTTTCCAAATGTGTAGGATAACATACAAAGAAAACTGTGCTGTTGAATGCAATTAATGTAAGCCCCACTTAAATTAGCTAAGTAAAGCAAAACAAAACTACAACAAGAGGTCAGGGGTATGATTATTGGCTTAAAGAACTAGACCAGTACTCAAAACTGTGGCTTGTCAACCAAATCTGGCCATCACATATTTTTTAAAGCTTATTGGGACGCCATTACTTTCATTCATTTGTATCTTGTCTATGGCTTCTTTCTAAGGATGGAGAAAAGAAAAAGAAAGTGTCTCCTATTTTCTTATGTAGAGCAATGCAGTTCTTATTAGTTCTTCTCAGAACTCCATTCCAGGTCTCCAGTGTATTCCAGAGATTTGGCCAGTTTTGAAAGTATCTATTAAGGTCTAAGTGAAGACATTCTTAAATTTAGGGCTCATATTCCCAGCCCTAATACATGGGGAGGGAGCATTATGAAATTTCTAGAAATCACTCACAGTGTGTATAATTTGTCTGTATTCTTAATAAAAGCCATCTTTGACTCAGGGCTTCTTTCATTTAATTCAAAATTTAAGGCAGTGATGAGACTCCAGAATTGCATTAGAGACTGAAATGAATATAGATTCAAATACTTTTCATTACTGAGGTGAAGTCAATTGATCAAGAAGAGTCAGAAAAGAAAACTGTGGCTGTTTCAGTTCCATTTCTCTAAAGCAATGAAAACAAAGATTGGGGTAATCTGATAATGCACATCCAAACATGGCCTGGGAGGGAATCCAAGAACCCAGACTAGAAAACAAATAAATCACTTGCTATTATGAAGCATGGAAACACAGTGATCTCAGACCTAAAGAAGAAATAATCACTGCTCATGTGATGTATTAAAACACAGTTGTTAAAGAGAGACCTGTAGAAACTTATTCTCCAAGTAAAGATGAAATTAATTCCCCAAAGGTGAAATATTCTGGCAACCAGAAATGGCAGAGCTTTAAATTAAAAGACAACATGACCTTTGGGCCAGACCTTGTGTGGTCTCCACCTGTGTCTGAGCACCTGACACAGGTGACTGAGTATATTACATTTGCATGCCAAAAATGGACTTTGTAAATGTGATTAAGTTAAGGATCTCATGATGGGGGATCACTGTAGATTATCTGGGTAGCCCTGGAATAATCACAAGGATCTTTCTAGATGAGGGAACTCAGGAGAGTCAGACTCAAAGACACTTGAAAACATTACATTGCTGACTCTGAAGATGAAGAAGGAGTCAAAGCCAAGGAATGAAAGAAGCCTCTAGAACCTGGAGAGTACAATAAAACATATAACTGGTTATAGAAGAAATGGGAAATGAATACACCTACTTGCCTTTTTTCACTTTCTTCCTAAGACAGAGCATGCTACACCTCAGTAGAATTAGAGGACCTGAACTGGGCTACAGTTTTAAAAAAGACTTGAGGGTGATGTAGATAAATGTGGAGTTTTGGTGTGGTAGGGTTTTATGCTTCTTACCTTTGGTTTTTAATGGGAAATTATGGTTTTAAGAAAAGGATAATTGTACCTGCCTGATGAATTTTACAAGTAAGCATTACAGCAGTGACTGCCACATACTATATATGAAGAAGGAGAAGGGTAAAGGGTAGAGGAAAGGGAAAAGGGAGGGAGAAGAAGAGGAAGGGGGAGGAGGAAGAGGAGAAGGAGGAAAAGGAGAAGGAGAAGGAGAAGGAGAAGGAGAAGGAGAAGGAGAAGGAGAAAGCATTGAAGACATAGTTCCTAAGTTGTTTAGGTTTTGATTCTGGCTCTCTTCTTTTTAGGTTGGTAATCTTGCTTAACATTTTTAATCATGAATAAGTTTTTTAAATTGTTTTCAATCTATATAGATAATAATTGTAACCACTCCAAAGGTTATTTTTTTCCAAAGGTTATTATGAAAGCTAAAAACATACCTGTAAAGCATGTGGCACACGGTAAGTGCCCAGCAAGGTCGACATCTTGCTATTAGGAACTGTGGTCAATAGAGCTCCAGGGAGAGGAGGCCAATAGTCAGTGCTTAAGCTTCTCTACCATGTAATTCTGCTTCATCTTCATTTATTTAATTTTTCCTTCTCTCGTCTTTAGGATAGTGTGACAGAAAAGACTAAGAAAGGCTGTGTTACTTTCTCATTTCATGACACACAGCTCAAAACTGTGGTCCTCGGCAGTGAGCCCTTGTTGTAGGGAAGATGCTGGATAAGCACGGCACATCTACCTGAAAAGTCAGCTTTACTTGAAGGTAAATAATTTAACATATTTTTCTTTTAAAACAAACACGGATGTATTATGGACAAGAATGCAAATTTTACATGAATTTTTAAGATTTGGAGTGGATTATTTAACTCCTTTCTTATTGCAGCTGCAGAAACACAGGTCTGACTGGGTTCAAGAGCGAAGACTTGACGGCTTCTGAAAGTTACACAGTTAAGACCCCTTTTAGAGGTGTGGCTGGATTCAGGGGTTCCAATGCAGCCATCTGGAATCTTTTTTTTCTTTTACCTTTTGTTTGTGCAGTTCTGGGGACTGAACTGAAACCTTTATACTGAGTTATATCCCCAGACCGCTTTTTTATTTTGAGATAGGCTATCATTAAGTCACTAAGTTGCCCAGAATGGTCTCAAACTAGGAATCCTCATTCCTCAGCCTCCTAGAGGTCTGGAATTATAGACTTGTTCCACCAAACCTAGCTAGGAATCTTTACTATTTCATCTTCTGGATCTATTTTCCTTTGTTTTGGCATCTTTTACAGGAAGGCTATGCCATTTTGGCAATGATGGTCACAGTTCTATAATTTAAAGATTCAGAACTCTGTGTTTTAGACAGACATGCTCACTATTACTGAGAATAACTGTTGAGTTTCTAGATTCTTTCCTTAACTAGATTATGTGGAATTCAGTTACCAAATCAAAAAAAAAATTGAATCAAATTGTCAAACCGTCTGGAGGCTTGCCTGGCTGAACATATGCCCAGGTGTTCAGGAGATGGCTGACCCCGTGAAATGCTCTGGGAAAACAGAACTGGGTGGTCAGAATCATGCCCCTCTTGGGAACTAGTTTTCTGTGTTGCACACCACAGGCAGTAAGGGATCTTGCAGTTTGAGACCTTTTGGCTTTGGTTGATATAGTTCTGTCTCCAGTTTATTGACAGCTTGTGTGACAACTATCAAAATTCAGTAGTATGTGCATTTTCTGAAGATTCTGTGAAGAAATGCTTATTTATGTCCAGGAAACAGAAACTCTCTTGGATGGCTTCTCTTGTTAGCAGTGAGTTTAAGGGTAAAATTCAAAAGTGCACTATGAGCTGGCTGTGGTAGTAGATGCAGCACTTTGGGAGGTTAAGGCAGGAGAATTGCAAGTTCATGTTCACCCTGGACAACTTAGAAATTTGGTAAGAATCTACCTCAAAATACAAAACAAAAAAAACTGGGAATACAGCTCAATGAGAGGGTTCACCATCTCTGGATTCACCATCTGTACTGCAAAAAGAAAAAACAAAACAAACAAACAGACAGACAAAAAAACAAAGAACAAAAACAAAAAAATAATGCAAAATCCAAAAAAAATAGTGTGCCAAGTGAGTCCCAGTCAGACCAGGCAGTGGGCTGAGCACCAGGTGTGAGTGTGTGTGAACCTAAGCCCCAGTTGAAACTTTCAGAACTGAATACTGAGCACGATAGCTTTGGATCTGAAAGTCACCTTTATTCCTTTTTAACCTTTTCTTTGGGCCTCTCTGTCCTCTCAAATCTCCCTGCTCCCCACCCCATGGTCAAGAGTTAAAAGTAAAAGAAAGGAAGCGAAGATTTAGCAGGTGCAGAGGGCTTCAGGCCCCCTTGACAGAACAGTACAATTGGGACTTTTCATGAGAAATGGCCAAGGAGTTGGAAAAATACACAGGTGTTATATTTGCAGTTTTCCTCTTGCTAGCCCACCTAGCAGACTGGAGGTGATGGCATCTGTGACAGTGGTGAGTGAGTCAGTACTATCTAACCTGGCTGCAAGCAGACTTGTACAGAAGGTGACTGTCACTACAGACTCTCAAACACCAGTACAGCCAGGGACCCAGTGCCTTCCAACTGCACTCCCATACCCCCATGGCTCTTCTCTCTGCCTTCTACCCATCTGATTGAGCCAAGTTGGGTCTTATTCTTTTCCCATTAGCTAATGAGAATAGTAATAGTAATGATTTATAATAATAATGATAATCATGGTAGTAGCTACTGTTGATTGAGTACCTTTTACATTTCACCAGGTACAGTGCAAAACCTGCTACAGACATCTTTCCTACCCTCTTCTTGCAACTGTATGAAATGTGCAGTTACATGAATATATGTTCTTATTTACTGAGGAGGGAACTGAGATTTAGAACCTTTAAGTAAGCTTCTCAGTGCCACAGAGTGAGAAAATGTCAGAGGTAGGAGTGAGTCAAAGGTTCAATTTGCCTGGTAATAATATTTATATTTCAGCGTGAGCATTCTGGAGATTATGATGCTGTAGCTTTAGAAGGGACCCAGAAGTGGAAATTTTATTTCTCATGAGAAATGACTTTAGAGATCTTCCTTTTTTTTTTTTTTTTTTACCACATTAGTTGTTTATGAAGAGTTTCTATGTGTGTGTGTTGGGGGGCAACAGAGTGGAAAGTGAAGGGAGGACATGAGGAAATTTCATTCATTAAGAGGTAACTGAAGTAATTTTCTTTTATTATAATTAGTCTAATGAGTTTTTGTTATCAGTCTAAAATGTACATATTTTTCCACATTTGATTTTCTTTTTTTTCTGTTTGATATGTTTACTTTTCAAGAAAGGAACTAGCATATGGCCCATCTTTTAGTTTTGTTAACCTTTGGCTATTTTTATAGCCATTTACTCTTTTTAAAAAATGTTAGTCAATGAAAATGATAGAGTTCATCCACTAATAATTCATTTGTGGCACAATAGAGAAGTGGCAAAATGCTAAAAGAGCAGCCAAAAAGGCATAGCACAAAAGACATAATGCCAAATGTATGTCTACTAGAGTTGATTGTATTTTTTACTTTTCAAAACCTGTCTGTGATCTTCTGTAATTAATTGTCATTAAGGATCCAAGTCATTTTTGGTTCAACAGTTCAAAGGATTTCTGATTGTGCTGATATTAACAGGGAAAAACCACCACTATTATTGCATATTTTATTATTTTGAGATTGTTTTTAAGCCACAAAAGTAATTGGTCTGTAGCCTGCTCCAATTAGTAAGGTTTTCAAATGCATTTCTACAAATCTGTTTTTTGGAAGCAACAATCTTGACTTGAAAAACTTGCTTGCAGCTGAGACTTATTGCTATGCGTGAATAAAGCCTGGGAGCCATTTCTTTTAAAATAATTATTTTCAAAGAAACCTATGAAATCTTCATCAGCATTTTTAAAGAAGCAGCCTTTATCAAGGGGAAGAAAGACTTTGAGATCTAAACCTGTTTAGGCACCAGATGTGGAGGTGGGTAGGTGACAGAGTATCATGCCACCTGCTGAGAAGTAGTGCGAGCTGGAAGGCAACATGTTAACAAGAAGGGCATTTTGTTTTTACCAACCTAAAGATTTTGTTCCTCCAGTAAGCTATTGTCCTTGAGTTGGGGCAAGAATATGCAGACATTTCTACAAACTGATTCTCTATTGTAACCTGAGAATTCAACAACAACATGATGTCCCCCTACCTGCCCCCTAAATGAACATACCTTCATTTCATTAAGAAATTATGTTGTGAGACTGGCAGTACAGAATATAGACAACTGATTATTTATAATAGTCTTCGTCTTTTTTTTTTTTTTTTTTTTTTTTTTTTTTTTTTTTTTTTTTTTTTTTTTTTTTTTTTTTTTTTTTTTTTTTTGGTTTTTGTGGTCTTTCAGTCCGGGAACATTTATGGGACTAATTTCATTTCTTATTGCAAAATCTATGTAGCACTTTGACTTGCATCGTAAATTCCAAAGGCAATTCTAACTGACTTGGTGAAGTAAGGTCCCTTTGGACTCAGCATCTTATCATTTTGCTCTGTCTTCTTGGGTTATTTCTTAAGAATATCATTAAAGAATTCACTGATTCTGACCAAGTTTGGTGCACAACCAGAGGGCATATAAGACTCAAGTTTGATCTGGTTTAACTTTTCCATCTTGAAAGAAAATGGTTCTGCCACTATTTTCAAATGAAATAGCTTCTGTCACTTTTAAATAATTTTACTTATTTTTTAAATTCTGGGAATGGAAGAAAAATTGAAAGTATTCATTTCTTATAAAGAAAACATTGGGTTGATATTTTCATATAGTTGCTTCGAATTAAAGGTGAAGTCCCTTAGTGTAGCATTCTGCTAGATTTTAAAACATAATGCCATGATTTCAGAACTTCAAAATCTCAATTCATCTCATAATCTCTCTCCTAAAGTCAGCTCCTTAAAACTTTGCGTGAAAACTACCAAATCATTTTCAGTCTCTAAGACTAGAAATCCTATAATAATTCTGTCTATGCTTTTGTTTTCTGTAGCCATAGATTTCTTATGTTGTAGCTACTCCTCAAAACCACTGTGCACAGTTCATATCTGGGGGGCAATGTTCACAGTAAATTGAACTGTGACTCTACCAAAACATCTCCTCAAGCGTCCCCTTGATTCTGTAACTAGCAGTGGCTTCCCTTTGTGTACTCTCACAAAGTTAGCTGCATCTCATATGCTTATCTTTTGAATAAGAGCTTCTTTGACTGTTCTTACCATATCCATAGTTGTCTCTAGCTTCTCTGTCATATTGATCCCTCCTTCGAGAATGCCCACACTTTTTCCTTCCTGTCTCAGTTTGACTTTCTCAACCAGGATGGGCTCAGCCCCTCTTTGCTCTCCTTTCCCCAACAATTGTCTGCCCCTCACACAGGTGTGCCCCTCACTTCCTATTGCCCTCAGTCACTAACAGTTCTGCCTAGGATTGCTCTCTAATTATTCGTCTGCCTCACTTGTTCAATTAGATTGGCACTTCTTTGACAAAAACCAATGGCTTATACTGCTTTTTATTCCCACAGTGCCCCACATGAATCTAGACTATAGTTGGTGCTTAATATATTAATCAAGGGAACAAATGCACGATTTTCCTTGTTTTTACTGATACAACATGATAAAAACGTTATAAGCTGGGCATTGTTTTTTACAGTTCATCTTGGTTTTTCAAGTTGACCTCTTCTGTTTCCCACAAATTGAAAAGATGTATCTTTTGTGATCAGAAAAGAAGCTAGTCAAGGATGAGATATATCAGGAATAATAGCAAAATTAGCTGACATTTATTAACAGCTTGTCACATCCCACCAAATGAAAGAGAGGACTGGAGAAAGGAGGTGTGATCTGAAAATACAGTGAATGTTTACATTTAAAAAAAAATTTATTACAGTAAAAGATAAATGGCCAAAAATGCCCGTCACAATACTCCTCCTTGCTTCAAATATATTCATCATTTTTACCACTTTCTGAAGAAGTTACGGAAGTCCTCCTTCGAGAGTATTTTTTGTTGCACTGTCACACCTGCCTTCATGAACTGAATCAATTCAAAACAGTTACTTTTCATGGTCATTTTGACATTGGGGAAGAGCCGCAAGTTTCATGATGTGCCCTCCAGGGTGGATAAAGCCTGCCTTTCTGTTGGATGGCACTTGGCAGCGGCGTGCGCTATTTCAGTGCTCACACCTCATAAAGATTCTCACAACAGAGACCTTCCAGAGCTGCCTCAAAAAAGTAGCAAGAACAATGGCAAAAGTGTGTCTGAACACAGGAGCATTTTGAGGGGGATTAATGGCGATGCACTTTACCTCAAAAATTTTTAAATTTAAACACACTTTACATATTTTGTTCATTCCTGGTATTTGCCCAAAGGCACAAAGATACTAAGCAAAACAGCCCCTACTTGCAGAGGACCCCTCTCAGCCACCACACTTGACACACACAGTTCACCTCCTGGCTGACTTTTACTCTGCCCACGAGGTCTCTGAGAGATGCATGCGTGAGCGATACATGCAAAGCTCAGTATGTCTTGTTGACTGGGGATTTGGTTCTAAACCTCACTGCAGAACTCTGTTGTTCTGGAAGTTCTCATGGAGAACTTTTGTTTTGTTTTCCAGAGATGAGAGAAAAAAAACAAATAATCTTGTTTTCCCCTACATTCTGCAAATTTTGGACCTTAACATAGATGGCAAAAATTCAGAAGAAAATGAATGAGAGATGTGGAACATTTGAGAATGTTCAACTCATTCAGTTTGTTTAGTCAGTTGTGGGAAGAAGTGAGAACAGTGAATTGAAAACCACTGAGATCATGAATTTTTCATGTTCTTGGTGAAAGGGGTGAAGAAGCTGTTGGAAGAGCCCTTGACATTCCCTTAAACGCCACTGTGGGCTAAGATCTCCCTGGATTCCACGGCGTGTCATTTTACTGTGAGTTTTCCAAACTTCAGAGTGTTTGAAAGCTAGTGGGCATGGCAAAGTGCTGAGGCACATATATAGTCAATTAAAAGAACCTAGAGGAAAAGAGTGTCTTGGGATGGATACAATAGTCTTATGCTGGTGAGGAGTCTCCAGTTGTTTTATATTTAATTAGCTGGTCACTACTTTGATTCGCAAATCATGTTTTTGAAAGAAGTTAGAAGAGAGCATAGGAAATACAGGGGCACAAAATAGTACAATAGAAATGGCAAGCAGTGAATGTTTGGGAATTATACAAGGGGGAGGGAAGGAAATAATTGTCTAAAATTAATGACAGTGCTATGCTTCTTAAATTAGTATTTTATTCTACTAAGGTGCTAGATTTATTTTATGAGAGGAAATACAGTCTACATAAAAAGGGTATTCACAGCTGTTCTTGAGGCATGGGATATGTTCTGTTCTAACATCTGAGAATAGAATTTCTGATTTGGGAACCAATATTTGTGATTTCAGGTACTTGTTAGCTAATTAAATATAAAACAATTGGAAGCTCAGCAGTTTCTTTCTTTTATTCATTTCTTTTTCATTCCTTCCTCTTTGCTGTATTTGTCATTCAGACTTTTTGACTTGTCTGTGTTTCTTTTGCTGTGTTTCTCTCCTGCTGAAATCAAGATTCCCTGGTGGTTATAAGGCTTTTGTAAATAATAGAATGTATTGTTCTGCCAGAGACTAAAAGATGGAAGACTACAGGAACACTGAAAACATACCACGTCCCGGATCACCACAGACAAGTGGTCTAGACTAGAATGCTTTCTCCTTCCACTACATAGTGTAGTAGGAAGTGTTTGTTTGTTACCATCATCCAACGTGATGATCTTGTGATAGCCTAAGAGACACTGAGAGATGCTGTGAGTCCCTTTAGAGAGATTCATGATCATGAGCATGGAGTAAAAGGAGCTGGTGTCATCTGAGATCACCATGCTAAGGTGCCAAACAGGTCAGCATGTCAACATACTTGGAGGAGATACCACAAGTGGATATAATTGTGAGATTCTGCATTCATGGTATTTTATCCTGTAGTCTTTTCTTTTTCTCAGTGTAAAGAATATTGATTAACTCCAATAAAAGAAGCCTCTTTGAATAATTGGATAGGACATTGATTTTGATTTGTTCATCACTTCAGCACTGGCTATTGAGGCACGCTACTTAAAATGAATAGGTAGGGCTAGTTCCTCAACTATTGTGGAAATTTGTAAAATGGGCACCATAAACCAGTCTTAACAAGGAAGTCTGTGACCCTGCAGATGACTATCCTACACATGAATCAGACCATTGAGGCATTTTTATTTGCTATAATTTTCTTGGAGGTTGAATGTTCATAATGATTTATTTTAGTAGTTAGCTAAAATATTTGCGTTCTATTTAGACAAAGTAATGGAGAAGGCAGAATTCTGGACTGTGAAGAATGGAAATGGGAGAATGGAGCTTCAGAAAAAATGTATCATCAGCCATGTAGAAAGCTAGAATTTGGTAGACTAATTAATTGTGACTCAATTTTTGTTCTAATACCCTTGAAGACATCAGACGTTAATCTCCTTTCTCTCCTTCGGAGAATCTCTTGAAAAATTTAAGTGAGCAAGAGGTGGACTAAATTAGAGTTTTCTTGAAAGCCATGATTGAAATTTATCATCAAGCTTGTGCTGCATTATCCTTCAATGTACCAACCAACTAATTTTAGAAATCTTTCCTTTTTGTCATAAAAATCAATTTAATATCATGTGGCAATATTTTTTTAAGTTAGGGAATGTGTAAAGATTGTTATGAGTGGTGAAGGGATTGGTTGAGAGCAACAAATACTGGTTTATTTGAGAATAACACTAGCAAGCTGGATCTATACATTTATTCCCTTACACCAAATCTATTCTTAGACCCATTCATCCCCAGATGTTACCATCTTTGGAGCCATACATCATCGGAGTGAGTTGCTCTTGTAATGTATTGCACTAATACATTGTGCGAAGGACAGCACTGATGATAAATTTCTTAAATGATTGTGCTGTCGAAGGCTAATGACTCTAAGAGCAAATGCAAGGTAATGCAGTGATTTTTTTTTTCAGGCTCTTGCAAAGAATACAGAAGACATTGAGATAGACAGTAGTTAGAGGCCTTAGCAGCACATAGGTAGTTTAGGGCAAAAGTGAATGACTTTGCTTTTTCAGTTGAAAACATTTAATATTTTGCCACACTGAAGTTAGTTGTTTTGGTTTGTTGTTTTGTTTTAGATATCTGAAAAGCATCTGAAATTATTGTTAGACAGAAAGCAGAATCTACAATTGAGGTTTTAGTCTCTCTGGGGTGGAATGTAGGCTTTGTGGTTGAGTATTCAGTTTGCTTGAAGCTCTTTACTTTAAATAGGAGATATATTCCCAAAACTATCCTTGTGATTGCAGCCAAAGGGCAAGACTAACTGGCAGTTATGGCTGGGAAACTTTTGTCCTGGCAAAATGGTTTGTGGGTAGGTAGCAAATTCCTGTCTGTGCCACAGAGCCATGTCACATCCACACCCTGGGAATGCATGGTTATTCATTAGTGGGGAAAGAAGCAACTGTACATTTTGAGAAATTGGGACGCAAAATGAAACAGTTAATAGAATGTTTTGGTGCAAGTTATTCCTCAGGGCTGTGTGCTCTAGTATCTTTGTGCTAAAGAGAGAAAAACTGTTATGGAATCATTTCTTAATACTTGGGATTAATGCATCTCTAGACAGTGTCATTCACATTCTTTAGGTGTATTCACAATAAAATGTGTTTAATGTTTTTCAAGGGTAAAAATATCAATGCAAATATCCCCCACACATGGGGCTTTCCTCACTGGTGGTAGTGGTCATAGTAAGATGTAGGATGTTTGCATCAGTTGCTCCGGGTGACATAGTAAACCCAGCATCTTGCCCCTCTGACTCTTGAGGCCAGAGGCTGAGCCATTACAAACTCACATATTTTAAAATTAACCCTGTGTCTCCTGCCACATCCTCTTGTCACACAGTGAGCATCAAGTCATATTTCAGATTTGAAAAGGAATAATTTCATTTGCAAATTCATTGGCTTTTACTAGGTAATAATACATTTAATTCATCCTTCTTTGTAGTTAACTGTATACACAGAGTAAATTCTTTTCTGTTTAGCCAGATGCCTTATCATTGTTGAAGCTTAAAAAATAAAACAAAGCAAAACACAACAAAATAAAACACACACACACATACACACACCCAAGAACCTTAGCCTTTGAACAATGGATGACAACAGTGTGGAATTGTTTCTTAATCTGACGGCCCTTCGAAATGTTTTTTGTTTTTTTCTCTTTCTCTCCATAAAGAGCTAGACTAGTGGTTGTAAACTTTTCACTTAGAGGGTACCATTAGCTTTCTAGTAATTATCTCTTAGTTCATTGATGAAAATAGCTATTGAGGTAAGTTTTTTTGAGATAGCAATTTTTTAAATCTTCTAATAAAAGTATTTGGTTAAAATTCTTCCCCTTTACTGTTTGGGTGTGAACTACATTTAAAATAATTTCTTTTAACTGTGCCCATTATCTTATGGTTTGTCACTTTCAGAATTGTTTTCTCAAATTCATATTTACTCTGACTTCCTTAGTTGTAAGGAAAATTTTTTCAATTTTAATGATCCTTTTAAATGAGGTTAATTTTGGTTCATTTTCTGTGGGATATGTATTGTGTATAAGTACAAATAAGATATAATAAATAAATGACAATATGAAGGTTTATTTGCTAGCTTTGACAATAAATTTGCCCAGATGTGAATGAGAAAAAATTAATAATAGAAATAGCTACCATTTATGAGTGCTTGGTATCAGACATAAAATCAAATGTTTTATAAACATTTTTCACTTACCATATTATTTATTTGCTGTCCTATTTAGCTTTTCTTTTTTGTTGCATAAATCATTGAGAAACTGGGAATTGACCCTTAGTTTCGTTTTTCTTTTTTTTTTTTAAATCAATTTTCTATAAATTGGAAGGATACTGAAGTCCACCTTCAGGGACTGTATAAGCATCTAGTTCAGATAGGCGGTCATCTTATTTTCTACAAAGATAACCAAAGAAAGTGTATATGCATCTCACCTTTTCCCTAAGAATGGACATATAATATTTTCAAAACATAACTACATTGTTGAGTCCTGCTGATACACCATACATTCTACTAAGTAAATACTCACTATGAAAGCATTATCAATGACTTAATTTATAAGTAAGAATACTAAACTTTGGGCATTTTAGTAGACTCTAAATGTTTGTAAATGGTGGCATTGGATTTAAACATGTTTTTGTCTAATGCCAAAATCCACGATGATATTATTCATTGCTACCAACTTTTTAAATGTATTTGAAACTTTGGCTAAAGATGATGGTGCAGTTTCATCACTTTTTAATTTGTTTTATTTTTGATTATGTGTTTAATGAAAATGTTTTCAGTCATTAATACATCAGAGTTATAAACTTTAAATTTTTGTTTCTTATTTTATAAAAATAATGCAAAGAATGGTGCAAAGCAAAAATAAAGTCTTTTTCTTCTTTGCTTTCTACCCCTTCTGTGGTACACTCTTGACCTACTGTCACTTCCAAAAGCAATTAGAGAAGGACTAGTAGAGAACTGTAAGCTTTACATTCTTTTCAGTTATATAATTGACTAACTGTGAACTGACACAATCATTTTCTTTATTTTTCATAACAACTTTTATTTTTGTGGTTTTTATTTTTATTTTTTGGCCACATAAGATGATTAAAGGAAAATGTCTTATTCAAGATAATGTTTGAATTAGCTGGCATGCTTCCATTTCTCATTCTATACTTGCTTTGGGGTTTAGGGAATTGTGTAAATTAAGTGGAACACAATCCTGTGGAAAAGCAGTTACCCAAACTATTAATAGAGCCTATCACACACACACACACACACACACACACACACACACACATATATATATATATATATATATATATATATATGTTGGTTTTGACAGTGAGGAAAGGATACTTTTACCTACAAACATTACTGGGAAAACAATATCCACATGGAAAGGAATAAAGCTGAACTCTTATTTTAAACCATATAAAAGAATAGACTCAAAATAGATTAAACACCTAAATTTAAGAGCTAAATATATAAGCCATGTAACTGTAACTTTGTAACCTTACCAAAAACAGAGGAAAATCTTTATGACTTTGAATTTAGGAATGATTTTTTTGGTATGACACCAAAAGCATGGACAACAAAAGAAAGAAAATAGATGAATTAACAATTTTATCTAAATTAAAAACCTTTGCTTATTAGATACTGACCAAAGAACAGAAAGACAATCCACAGAATAGGGGAAATACTTGCAAAACTGAGAAGAGATTATTATCAGACTGTATAAATAACTCCTATAACTTAACAACAGAGACTCAAACCAATTCACAATTGGACAAAGGATTTGATTAGGTATTTTTCCCATGAAAGATATACAGATGGTCAGTGAACATATGAAAAACTGCTAAATGTCATTTGTCATTAGGGAAATGCAAATTAAAATCACAATGAGATAGCACGTCATACCCACTAGGCTGATCATTATTTAAAAGAAAGGAAAGTAACAATTGTTGGCAACGATGTGGAGAAATTGGAACCCTTGTGCACTGCTGGTAGGAAGGTAAAATTGTGCAGCTGCTGTGGAAAACAGTTTGGCAATTCCTCAAAAAGTTAAAGAATTACCATATGGTCTAGCAATCCTAGGTATATACACAGAGAAATGAAAGCAGGACTCAAGACAAGTGCTTGTACAACATTGTTCAAAGCAACATTACTCAGCACAGCCAAAAGGTATAAACAACCCAAGTGTTCATTGATAGAAGACTGGATAAACATAAATGTAGTAAATACCTATAATAGAGTATTATTCAGTCATAAAAAGGAATGAAATTCTGATGCATGCTATAACATAGATTAACCTTGAAGATATTATGCTATGGGAAGTAAGCCAGATATAAAATGGCAAACACTGTATGATACCATTTATATAAGGTACCTAGAGAATAGATAAATTCATAGAGATAAAAAAGTAAAATATAGGTTACCAGTGGCTAGATCAAAAGAAGAATGGAGAATTATTATTTAATCATATAGTTTCTTTTAGGGATCATGAAATGTTCTGGAAATAGTATTAATAGTTGTACAACACTGTGAATACACTTATTGAATTGTACATTTAAAACTGTTAAAATTATAAATTTTTACTATATATATATATATATATATATGTATATCCCACACAGGAGGGTGTTAAATATTTCTAGGCGAAAAAAAAAAAAGGCTAGGTAAGAACTGAAGTGTAAAGCTAAGTATAGCTATTGCTTAAAATTATAGTGACTATCAGTTTTAACAGATGGCAAACATCTTTGCTGGGAAAAAATCCTTATTTTAGGTGTATGCATAATTAGTGGGATATTGGTTGGCTTTGCTAAATAGAACCAATTCGATTTTCTGAGAAGGTTTGATTATAGGACATTAAAAGCTGTGGGCTGATGGAATCTGAGGGCTTGAGATGTAGTTCAGTGTTAAAATGCTTGCCTGAAATGTTTTAGTCCCTGGGTTCAATCCAGTACTGTAAACAAACACACAAACAAACAAAACTACTGTGGGCTGATGAAATTTGAAATGACAGAATAACTCATTACACTAGACAATAAAGAATAAAAATTTGTTGAATGGAAAACCTAACTGTATCTAAAACCAACAGCTACATAACCACTAGCTCGAAAGACTACTTATGAGTTACCTTTCACATGTTTTTGTGTGCAATGCACATTTTTCTCAGCTATAAGTTCTATAAAATGGAAAAAATAATGCAAACTGGCACACTCAATTAAAGGCACTGAATTCTATTTCAAACTGATAGGAATTTGGGGGCATGATTCTTTTAGGGATGAGAGCTGCCTAGAATTAGGATGAGGCCATTATTTTGATCAGTCAATTAACATTTCTAGGCTGCCCCTCTGAAAAGTCACCCATATTTGTATTGAATTTATGTCAGAGTACATCAAGCAAACAGGAGGAGACAGGTATAAGAAAAAAAATCTTTCAAATTAATTTGAATAAGTCTGGAGTGGAAAAATATAGCCACTTGTTTATTTTAAAGATAATTTTTATCGATCGAGTTTATAGCAACAAAGATTTAAGAAACATGTAGTACAATGTATTGAACGATGATTTACACACACACACACACTCACACACACATAGAAATTTCAAATTCCTTCAGACTAGATTTATTCCCTTTCTCCTTTACTTATTTTTAAATTATAAAAGCCAGGAAGAAAGCAACTTTAGCATTTTGAATGGAATCAGAAGTTTTTGTTTACATGTTTTATAGCTAGGGCTGCAGGCTTTGAACTCATATTAATGAATTGGTGTTTTATCTTCTTGCATGTGTTCAAAATATGTTTCATTGCATGTCCAGATTCATGGGATGGCTTAGGGAAAGTCTTATGCATTGAGGCATTTGGAGAACTTTTGAAGAATTCTAGTATGGGCCGGCTGCTACCAGGTATCTGTCCAGGAGCTCAGAAGACAGGAGAGGGGAAGGAGACAGACAGTTACAAAACGCGAGTAAGTGGTGCCATAGAGGTGAGCACGGAGGACTTTGAGCAGGCTCTTTTCTTTGGAGGAATAAGGCAAAGTGTTGCAAAGAAGGTGGAGCGGATGTTTTGGGGGCTTTTTATTTCATCCCTGCAGTCCACCTCGGCTTCCATTTTCCAGTCAGAGGTTAATTAGGACCCAGTGAAGAGTCTGAGTTGTGCCTCTCATTTTTACCGTGGGCTTTCTCTGATCCTCAAGACGTGGAATTACAGAATACATGTGCTTGGTAAATTCAGTAGCAAAGCTGGACACAAAGTCAATGCTGAAAAATCAGTAGCATTCCTGTACACAAACAACAAACTCACTGAGAAAGAAATTAGGGAAACAACACCCTTTACAGTAGCATCCAGAAAAATGAAACACTTAGGAATCAGTCTAAAAAAGGAAGTAAAAATCTGTATATTGAAAATTATACTTCTCTGAAAAAGGAAATCGAAGAATGTATCAGAAGATGGAAAGATATCATTTGCTCATGGATTGGAAGAACCAACATTGTGAAAATGGCCACACTCCCAAAACTGTTATGCAAATTTAATGCAATTCCGATCAAAATGCCATTAGCATACCTCACAGAACTAGAGAAAATATTCCTAAAATTGATTTGGAAGCAGAAGAGACCTACGATAGCAAAGGCAATCCTGGGCGACAAAGGTAAGGCAGGAGACATGACAATCTCTGACCTGAAATTATAATACAAAGCTACTGTAGTATAACAAAGCATGGTAATGGCAAAAATAAATAAATAAATAAATAAATAAATAAATAAATAAATAAATAAAATAAAACAAACAAACAAAAAACAGACCCGAGGATCAGTGAAACAGATTAGAAGATGTAGGCACAACTACAAACACGCTCAGCTACCTTGTCTTTGACAAAGGAGCCTAACATGTTCACTGGAAGAAAGATAACTTCTTTTATAAATGGTGCTGGAAAAACTGGCCCTCTACATGCCAAGGACTACAACTTGACCTATGTCTAACACCATTCACTATAGTCAAAATGGATCAGAGATCTAAATATTAAAACACAATAAATTTACTGGAGGAGAAAGTAGATGGAAGTCTTGAAGACATAGGTGTAGGAAGAGAGTTCATGCACAAGACTCAAATTGCACAGGGTATACTTCAAAGAATCAATAACTGGGTTCTTATTTTATTAAAAAGCTTTTGCACATCAAAAGAAATCACCAACAGAGTGAAAAGACAACCTGCAGAGTGGGAAAAAAATTTAGCCAATCGTACCTCAGACAAAGGACTTATGTCTAGAACACATAAAGAACTGAAGAAACTCAGACCCCGCCCCCTCAAATTCAAAGATACAATTCAAAAGTGGACATTGCGATGAATACACACTTCGCAGCTGAAGAAATACCAGTGGCAAATAAATATATGAAAAAATGTTCAACATCATTGATCGTTCAAGTGATGCAAGCTAAAACAATACTGAAATTCCATCTTGCTCCAGAAATAATGGCTATTTTTAAGAAATCAACCAATGAATGACAAATGCTGGAGAGACTGGGGAAAAAAGGAACCCTTCTCCACTGTTGGTGGGAGTGCAGACTGGTGCAACCACTGTGAAAATCACTATAGTCATTCCTCAAAAAACTAGGATTTTGGTCCCAATTGACCCAGCTATTCCTCTTCTGGCTATCTTCCCAGAAGAAGTTAAAGCATCATACCACAGCAATGTATGTGTACTCTTGTTTATAGCAGTACAATTTGTAATAGCTGAATCTTGGAAACAACCCAGATGCCCATCAACTGAGGAACAGATAAGAAAGATGTTATATTTTTATAAAATGGAATACTACTGAGTCATAAAGAAGGATAAAATTTAGACACCTATAGGTAAATGAATGCACTTTGAGACCATACTCATAAGTGAAATAAATCAGACTCACATGTGTAAACATATTATCTCCCTGGTGTGAAAAATTGAAAGAGTCAATAAGGTCTAGAATGTACAATAGATTTTGTGAAATGAGAAGCAATTGTTTAAAAGGAAAAGGAACTAGGAAGGGGGGAAAGGAGAAAGGAAGGGAAAAGGGAGAAAAATGCAAGATAGCTATACTGCCTGTGTCTCTTAGTTCATTGAAAAGGAAAGTTTGGGCTAATATCAATTGGAGAATTATTTATGGCTATATCTTGTACTCTGAGTAGCTACTTTGAAGATGACAATATGCAATGTATTAACTATTGTTATTCTTCTTTTATTTTGTTATGAAATTCTGTTTTACCTTTTCTCAAGAAAATTAAAAAAAAAAAAAAACAAAACCAGGAATAGACATGCTTGGAAGTCATTGTCCCGGAGGGCAGCTTCTGTGGGATGAGGAGATAGGAGCCAGTGGACTAAGTGAATCATTCTGAGAAGCATTCTGTGTAGTTTTCAAAGATCCTGACATTCTCTGGGGAAACTTGGTAATACAGCTTTTCTTATTTTCCTTCTTCTCTTTCCCAGTCTTCCCATTCCTCCCTCCTGTTCCCCATGGTTATTTTCCAAGCAGACTACCTGCTTTCAAGTCCTTGATTAAGGCCCTGATTTTAGGGGAATTCAGACTGAAAGAGAGGATAGCTGTGGAATAGAAAACTGTGGGGAGGAGACTGGTGAGGATGTGTGTGGGCAGAGGGACAGGTGCCTTCCAGGCAGCTGGAGGAGCTGGTCCAACACAGGCCAAGACCGTAGACTGCATCTTGGTGGCATTAAAAGTGATAGGATGAGTGAGGAATAGCAGGAAGCTCAGGGAGTGCTGGGCAGTGGGATCAAGGAAAGAGAAGGATGGAGAAGTCCATTGGGATCAATCAGGAAAGTTTTCGGAAGCATGGCAAGGACTAAGGATTGTACTGTGCATCACAGCAGGCCACATGGTGTGCTCTCAAGGGGTGCTGTATTTGCAGGTCAGAAATGGAAGACGAGTTTGATGGCTGTTGTTCCAGTCCAGGTAGACAGCATGAATGGGAGAGGATCAGATGGAAATGAGGAAAAGATGCTAATGCCTAGGAGAGATGTGGACATTGCCACACAGTTTGTGTAGCCTAGCAATTCAAATGAATGCCGATGCCTCCAGTTTAGCTAGAAAACGGGAAAACGGGACAATTTCTGTTTATGATGTGTCCACCATGGGATTCCTTTAAAATATCCAAGTAGAGTTAAGTGATGAGTGAAAGGATTTACACAATCAGGGGAAAGAATGATGGTAGAGATTGAAGTTTGAGAGTTACTGACTTCTTTACTGAATACTATGAGATTGGATGAGATTCGTCAAGAAGGACGTGCAGGAAGGAGGGTGAGATGGGACCACAAAGTGAGATACTTTGTAAAAGCAATGCTCTAAGACATCAAATAAAACTTTATATTAAGAAATAGAATAATTTCAACAGATTTCATACAATGAACGTCACATAGTTGTCCACTATTGCTGATAACCATATGTATATAAAAACTGACTATAGAGAGAAAGGGCTGTGTTCAATAAAATAACTTGACAAATTATATTCTTGAAATAAGTTTTACTGAAATGATTATCATTGCTTTTGGACCCATGTAAAGATAGTGTCATCAAGAAAAGCCAGAAAATTGTAAGCTGTGTAAGAGAAAATGTTTAAGCCTGAAGTTGATCTGCTCAATTTCTGATTGGTCTGTGGGAGCTCAGAGCATAGGATCCCTTTAGAGTGCAGGAAACCAG